>JAQIVE010000212.1:0-46185 GCA_034698285.1 Sminthurinus bimaculatus | reverse complement strand
GTGATACAACTAAGAAGTCGGACTTGGACTGAGAGAGTCGTAAAGTTTTTTCTCTGGGAGGAAGAAGAAAAAGGCGGTTTGTATGTCTCTCGCTCTCTCTCTCTCTCTCGTTTCATTTCTTTCTCTCTTTCCATGTAGATATCACTATTATTACTTCTGCTACAGTATCTGTATATCACTATCGTTATGTATGTATATGTAAAGTGTTAACTAAACCCCTGTGTGCCCTGTGAATAATTTCCTTGAAGGAACGAAAGGACATTGGAAAGACGTAAAGTAGTAGAGATGGTAGTGCTAGTTTGTAGTAATAATGAGAGTGTGGAAGTGTCTTCATCCTCCGCCGAAGAAGAGGGGATGAAGAACAAGCGGACACATTAAATCTTTGGCTTTGACTTTAAAGCCGGCTGACTGACAGAGACCGCTCACTCACTGCAAGTACAAGTACATATATACTGCATGCGGTATACTTACGTACACACATAAAGAGTTGAACATATATTATACACAATTAAGTTTCAAAAAATGAGCTCTCAAGTTGGTCTATAATGAGACACCTATACTTACATACAAGTTTTCGTACTTTTTCTTCAAACATATGATATTATGTAGGTATAGCTCTAAATATGTTTCTCGGGATCTTCATCTCATAATGTGGTGTTAGTTAGCTCTCCTCTATGTCTTATTTTTACATGGAGCTCGGTCGTCTTTCTTATGTTCATGTTCACCTCACACTTTCCTCCACATAATACAATACGCTGCATACAATCCAGATACAGTCACACAGGTCTAACTTATTTATCATTCCGCAGTATACCTGAGCTATTTTTCGTGTCCTTGTTTCTCAAAAACGATGGAAAGAGTTGGCAACTGTGAATTAAGGAGAAGTCGTAAAACTGTATTTTTTTGATACATTCATTCCATTCACCACCACTAATCCAATCCAAGACAAGGCAGACCAAAACCAAGTCCGGTGGTTCCCTTTCTTTCAGTGCAGTTCATTTTAGTTGCTTCTCCTGGAGATACCTTTACCTATGTAGATATGATACATTTCATGTGGAAAGTGAAAAGGAAGATGGAAAAATACAATGTCTAAGCCTACCAGCATATACATATGTATATATTATATTGTATTGTAGAGAGTGAGAAATAGATCCATGGTGGACTGTGGGTTAGGTTCCAGGCTGACATAAAGTGTAATAATAATCATGGTAATAATACATGACTTCTTTATGACTGTATATATAATATACAAAGCATTGATGTAACCACAGGGAAGAAAAGAGAAGAAAAAGAAGGGCTAGAGAAAGATTTTCCCTTCTTTTTGTGTCTATTTCAATGTTCTTTTTCAAAGGAAGGAACATGGATACACCTGAGGTAACCAGCACAGAGTTTATGACGACGCATAGATAGCCTACCATGAAATATTCATAATTTTTAGGTGAGAAAAGTGACATGGAGGCTACATTAAAAATCTCGAGGATAATACAGTTTGTCTGTATCAGTATACATTTATGAGTAGGGCATACACATGTAAGCGTATATATTGTAAGAATGATAAAATTGTATTTTAAAAGATACATAACTAAAGCGAAGCTGGGTCTATTAGATACAATTATTATCATCAGTGGTGTGCTTCTGATTAAGCCGTTCCTTCATTATTCCCTTCTAATATTACCATTTACACATAAAGTATTACATATACACATGGATACGCCGGAATACGACACACTTGGGAAGAATCTAGGAAGAAAACATGACACTTTTTAGCACAGCATTTTATAGTCGAGACAGAAACACATGTTTTCCATGTTTTTGTTTCTGCATCCACCAACATTTCAAGTGTCTAGATAATTCTACATTTAAATCAAAGTATAAAGGATCCACAAAAAGAGAGAGAGATGAATGAGGTGACAAGGAGCAAGTTGCAACTTTCAAACTTTGTTCTTGATGCTGACTTTGGCTCTGGCTCTGTGCCTAAATTGTTACATTGCAATACAGAGAATTTGTTAGTTTTCTACGGAATCTGAAAATCGAGGAATCTTGAAAAGAAATGAACAAACACAAAGAATTTACATACATGCAGCATGTTTAATTTCAAGATTCTGCATTCTGTATGCATCACTATGATTCACAATTCCATATCGCTCGTTACAAAAGTACAGAGTATATAACTAGAAAATGTATAGTATGCACTATGCCTTGTGATCATGAGATTGCAGTGGTCGTTTAAGTGTCCAGCGTGTTTTTAATGGAGCGTAAAAGCTACAGGCTTGCTTTGTTATCTAAACTGTCATCTAAGAGAGAGCAGTTGCAAGTTCGCAGTAGGTGTCACACAGGAGACAGAAAAAAAGCAAAAGGCAGAAAGGCACAAGTTTTATCCAAAATCTCTGGAATAGTTATCCAGAATTCAGAAGCAACAGCAGGCGGGTTCCAGCAGTCCTTACAACGATCCCTACAATTTTGACTTCATCTCCACCTCTCAGTATATAATTCCCTTGTGCTTTATCTATCTCGTCTATATACCCAACAACAGCAGCTAGCTACGACAACAACAGCAATTATAAATTAGGATTTAGAAAACTGTAATGTTTTTGACGCTTGGACGTGACAACGACAATCGTTCCTTGTCTTATCTCGTGTTCAAAATCCAAATCCACCGTCCGTCCGTGCTAAATGAATGGAAAAGTTGTAGAAGACGGAAAAGAGAGGGAACTAGCATAATAATATTTTGTATTATTTTATGGTGGCTTCTCTCTCTTTTTCTCTCATCCAAAGCTCAGGTGAAGTTGAAGGTCTATCTATGTATGTACGTGCATGTATAAGAATATGAATTCGTTTGTCCCCTATCAAAAAAAATACTCAGTACTCATTTTGTATTTGTATTGAGAGTTTGTAGTAAAGCTAAATAAATTGAATCAATCTACCTTCATGTGCATGGTATACACTATACACACTGCGGAATATAAATGTAGATTGATTGATGTGAGAAAGAGATTAGTAACTGTAATGATCTTTTGTGTTCGATGTTCTCTACCCGCTACATTTACATTTATCCATGATGCATCACTCGTTTATAATTGTAATCCCAATCGTAATTTGTATTGTGGCTATATGTGTTATGATATCATGACGACTAAGAATACCATGCAAGGACGCGTCATACACCTCCTCATCCTCTTCTTCATCTCCTTTTTTATCATTTTGTGCTGGTGTTTGGCTTGGTCTTTATTAGGGCTTTCTCTCCCTCAGATTTGTATATAGGGAAAATTACTCATGCTCAAGCCCGCATCGTGTGGATGTTGATGATGATGAGGCAAAAACATTTGTCTGAAGAAAAAATATTTGTGTGTGAGAAAAGTGCGTTTTTATAGCAATGTTATGTTATATGTTAATAATTATTCGTCATCCTTTTCTGCTTGATGGTTCTCCTTATATATTGTTGATTCCGACTCCTCCGATTCCGATTGACAATACTTTGATGAATCGTCTTCTTGTCCTTTTTAAGCATATGATATAAAGGCAATGTACAATCAATGTATTCAATTTTGAGCCCAGAGCAACAATAACATGTAATAACATGCTCAAGCATGAAAAACATTCCTACATATAAACGTTTATACATTCGAACCTGAAGTATATGGGACACTTCCTTTGGTTTTGGCCAATGGCCATGACTCATAAATAATAAGAACGTTCTTAGTCTCAACAAACGTTTCCAGGTGAAGAGGATAAAGAAAAAGGAAGGGGAGGAGGTTGATCACGATTATAATGTAGAATTATAGAATGGTGGTGGACAACTTTTGACTTTGCTGCTATGGTGGTGATCCTATTTTTGAGACATTTGGCACGTTCACTTATCGTCAGAAACGAAAAAATAAATAAATGGAAACAGACAAATAACTACAAAGGAAAAAGAGACAGCAATGTCCAGTAGAGTAAAGTAAAGTGGGAATGTCCATGTAGAAGGACAGAAGGCTGTGTGTATGTACACGGTGACCATGCACTTAAATTGCATTCGATAGTTCACTTTGGAAAGGAAAATATTGGGCCCCTTTTGTGACACCACGTACACGCCATTATTCAATGATCGAGTTTCTAAAATTACAGTGACTTATTATCATTACTACAATATTAGTTACCACCGGTAAATTTAGTGAGCATTTTGAATAGAGAAAGCAAAGTAAGCAAGTGTATAGTAGGTAAAATGCAAGTACAAAATGTAGGATGTTTTTATGTTTTTTCTGTTGCATTTACTATGTATGTAGCTGTATAATACATTGTACATAGATGAGGTAGCATTTGATATTTTTTTTAAGAGTTTGAATCATGCAGAGGAAAATTTGTATTTGATTGGCCATGTATGTATACTATGCATTGTGTATTAAATGGTAGAATTGTATACTAGTGAAATTGTGATGGTGATGGAGAAGGGGATTTCGAGTATGACTTGTGAAAATTTTTCAAAGACCCCTTTTGTTCAGTCCTTTGAAGGATTTCGGAAGAGCAGCAGGTGACGTATTCTTCGTATTGTCGAAGCAACGATTATATAGACATGGAATCCATGTAATTCTAATGCTCGTGTCACGATCCCCCATATCTACGAGTACAAAACGTCCAGTCTTCGTCAATCTCTTCAAACTCAACTCGTCTTCAATTCCTGTTCTTTTTTTAACTTTCCATTTGTTGTTGGACTTCGACAGTCAACATCATATCAAATCACATCACAAATGCACTGTGCACATTGTACACCATTTAAATTTCAATCAAGTAGTTTAAATATGTATAAATCTAAACAAATGGCCGAATCAAAAATTTGTACAGTATAAATTTATAGGCAGTCAAAACTCAGTGTGTCAGGAGGAGAAAGAGAGTCTTCATAAATATCACACATATGCCGATGCAGATATCATGTTCATGTTTGTATTTGTATTTTGAGAGTCCTTGTCTTGTCTCCTCTTGGTCTGGCCTCCTTTAGAGAAGACTTGCAATTAGTTTTAAATTTGAATACACAATGAACCATCTTCTCCTTTCTACCACGAGGTTTTACCTACATTTTATTACAACCTGTAAGTATGTATACATTCTCTGTACAAAGTACAAACTACAATATGCAATCAATGCAATTTGAAGATATTAGAAGAACATTTTTATTTATTTATTTACCCATTATTTGTTATTTATTAGTCATCCTCCTCTCTAAAGCCAAAAGCTTAAGATTTAATAGACATGGAAAATTGAAAACGAATAACATGGTATGAAAATCCAAATACTTTCTCACACACAGTATTTATATACAGTACATAATAATTCTTGCTCCTCATCTTCTTCGAAACTCTCTGTCAGATTCAATCACGCTGTAAGAGTGTATATTTTATTTTACATGCGTGTATTTTAAGAAATCGACATAATTTATGTTTATGTCTTACCTCATTCACCGAGGTAATACATAACAATAATAATTAATATATTAGTGTTATCATTATTGTTGTTTACTTTGGAAACTTGAGACTGTCGATAGGATTGAAGAGATTGAATAGAATTGAGCGTTGAAAGAAACAGAAATTGCAAGTGTTCTATAATTTATTTCACTTTATCTTTCCTGAGTCTGCTTTCCGTTGACTTGGCGGTTGTTGATGACTATTAAAAGAAGATTACGTTCCTCAATTTGCAATTTGTGTCATTATTTCTCAATTGTACATTGTACATACATACAATACAGAATGTAGATATTATTATTGTATTATACAATTGTTCATTATTTCAAGAGAACAAGAAAAGAAGGGGAAGAATAAATTCGCTATTGTGTATTCTATAGATTTTACGTCTTTCGCTCTGTATGTGATGTGTTCATAAAATATAATTTAGTATATAAATAAATTATTGCAGTCAGCAGTTACCTTCTTTAACTTGTGTTTAGAGCGTAGGTATAAGCTGTGTTGTAAATAATGGTTAATTTTAATATTATGAGAGAGAGAGAAATTAGATAGAAGAAAGATATGTTATGCATACGATGTGTGTATACAAACGCACATAAAATGTCCCACTGTGTGTTCAGTGAGAATTAAGTCGGTTGTCAGGTGTTGGGTCTTCTTCTTTTTCTTCTTCTTATTTTCTATATTCAGATCCCTAATGCATACACACACATGTAGATATTATTAATAAGTGTATGATGGAATATTACATTCATTTATATCTGTGAATGTGTGTGTGTGTGTGTGGATACATATAGAGAAAAAGAAGAATCTTTTCTTCGCCCTCTGTAGAAAACAAGGGAACAATGAGCTTTATATGTCGAATCACTCAAATATTCCTTTGTCTATTCTATTCCTTCAACTCACCGTCGACGGTACAAGAAACTTCAATTTTTAGCCAACAGGAACAAAATCTTCTCACACACAATGTGTTCACACAAGGAAGAGAAACAGAAATAGAAAATAATGTACTAGAATATTTCTAATCACTTGCATACAATACACATATATGTTCTCCTCCTTTTCTACAATTGATACTACCTAGTTACAGTTTACAACGTGCCGTTAAATTAAATTATATCAAAAAGATTGAAAAGCAACGGAAAATGTTGAATATCTTCAAAATATGACTATTTTGTTAATGAAACATGTCAATAAATCAGCCTTTGACCAGCTAATAGTTGGAAGCTTACCACTAATATCTCTCGGCTCAATATCAATTATGATAATAATTGCTTTCGAATTTTCAAAGGCTTCTATATAATGTGCATGCTTTTGTGTGTGTGTGTGTGTCATCCTTCCTTTCTTGTGATGACAAACATACACGCTTGCATAGGCATATCATGAACTGTCAATGTTTTTCAACATGTGTGATTTTTCTTCAGTGGTTAATTTTAATATATAGTAATACTAATCATACTTTTATTGTTATTATGATTTGCAGGACTTAATCAGCCAGACATCCGACCTCCTGTACAAGACGACCAATGGCCAAACATATTTCCGTCAAGTGTCAATTCTCCTTCCTCCGCACTGGGCAAACTTGAACTGCACAGCGGAGCAGGAAGTGGGAACCGCAACCTACCAAACCAGCAGCGATAGCGATATCACGTTGACATCCGACCACCCTGTTTTTATTGACAAACCGTGGACACTTCAATATGGCCCTTGTGGAAGTCCTGGGAAGAAGGTACATCCCTACCTATCAATATTAATTACCACGTTTTTGATCTCAAGTTAAAAATGCAGCAACTAAACTAACGATATTTTTTGTATGTAGATCTCGATTCCAGTTTCATTTTTGAATGCTGAAACTGAACTTCAAGGTAAGGGAAACTTTTTTTTACTCAGCACCCTTTGAACTGTGAACACTGCATTAATTCAATTAAATCGGAGTTGGGTAATATGGAACTGCATACAATCAACAGAATATCTTTAAACAGCATTTTATACGTCCAAGAATGATACAGGTGTTTAAGTCACTCATCACCCTGCGCACTTTGTTGTTGTCGATAGGTGAGGAGAATGGGTGAATAGAAATTGGTGGGCTGATGTAGAAGGTTAAACTGGCGTAAATTGTACAAAAACCTCACATTGTGTTTATTAAATATTAGAATATTATTGTCTATTCGTCTATTAGCTTCACCCCTGTCGTGAAGGACAGCACGCCGGTTTATTCAGAGATAATCAGAGATGATATGTTTGTGATAGGGCAAATGTCTCATATTTCCTATTGAATGGGCAGTTTAGATTATAGCGATAGTGGCTAGTTGAATTTGAATTTGAATTTAAATTCTAATTCAAAGTCTGATTTAGAATTTTTGGAGCTGTACATAAAACATGAATTAGGAAAAAACCAAAACATAGTGGACGAACAAAGTTAAAGCATAAGGCTTTTCTGTTCATTGTCATATCTTTTTGTTTCACCTGAAACTTTGGTGTTCACGTTGGTCCTTAATCCACAGCTAGCTCCTTGGTCCTTAGTTTTACATAATGATGATAATGACGGCGATGGAGGAGCAAGAAGTGACGGTACACTTGGCTGTTGCTTCATTTTGAGTCAAGTCCGCATGCAGGGTTTTTCCTTTAGTCTCAGTCTCTGTCTCAGCAGGCGTTGAAAGGGAGATTCCAACTATGTTCCTATATATGCATGTTTCCATATTAAATCATGAATTTGTGTGGATATTTATCATTTTATAACCAACCTCAAAATGACCAATTTTACAGCATGGGGTCACACATACACACACACACACACACACGAGGAAGAAGGACAGAAAGGGAGGAAGAAAAAGATGCACATAGGAAACTGAGAAAGAAAGAAAGAAATGATGGAGAGAATAATCATAAAAAAATCTTTGTAGTGTGCTTTTGCCTTAGATGTGGCCATTGCAGGGCATATTGGAGAGTACTCAACATGAATTAAACATGATATCTGACATGACTCTTCAAGCTCTATCACAATATCGTATAGTTTCATATCATATCATATCAAATACAATGAAAAGTATCCATACCCAGCCAAAACTAAAGTTCAGATTCAAACTGCTGTAAAACAGCAACAACAGAAATTTTTGGCCTGAAGTTGAACATATTGAAACCAGCCTACGCTATTATATTACGTGTCTGCCTGTGTGAGTCCATACACTTGAGGCCAAATCATTTGCTGTTACTTTTTCAGGAGACAAAATGCGCAGACCAAGAGTCTCTTCAAGTTGGATGTTGAATTGGAATTTGTGTCCGTTTACTGTGTACTCATCCTTATCCTCACACCATACCAAATAGCATGCAAAACGCAAAAGAAATTAAACAGCAAAAGGGGAGAATAAGAAGAGGAAAACGTCGAATTTTCATACATTAATAATATTTGCATTTGCATGCAAGCCAGAGAGCCATCCTAGTGTTACTTTTGTTTGTTTGTCCACATTTGTGAAATAGATACAGAAAACACAGGCACATGATATAGGCGTTTGTTTGCATTGCATTACATTACATTACAATGTACGTTGCATTACACACGCATACGAATATAAATTCGGTTGTTAAACTCGTTGTGCGTCTGCAGTCTGCAGCGCTTACCAGCCGAGAGAGTGAGACAGAGAGAAAAGAGCAAAAGATTTCACATATTTTTCTTGGGCGAAAAGGAGGTAGCCTGTCCAGAAAATTAGAGAGAGACTGTTTAGAGGAGAACTCTTTGGGAGATTGTACATTTATCTTACGAGAGGGAAAGAGAGAAAAGATGCATGCAAAATTACTGATGGGTGCCTCCTTGTAGAATGGATGAGAGCAGCCTTGTAATAATTGTCCCATGTACAATTTCTTCTATAGTGCCACCACCTGCTACTCCTACTTCCAACTTCCATGTCATGCAACACTTCGTCATCCTTAAAATGGAGACAGAGTTTCAAATCCTCAGTTAAAAAAATAAGACGATGGGCTAAAAACATTTTTCTCCCTCAAAGTCATCATCATCATTTTAGTTGTCTCATTTCCAAGTTTCCCAGTTAGAATGACTGGAACTTTGAAATTAAGACTGGCCCTGTGCGTGCGTTTCTTACTATGTACATATGCGTGTGAGCATATATTTGCACGAATCGCCCTACGTACGCCTGAATGCACAAACGTAATCTAAAAGTTACCTTTGCCTTTTTGATGCTTGATGCTAGTCTAAAATGAATTTGCATAAAGTTGAAATTTTTATAATACGGGAGAAAAGTCAAAAGCCTGCTCAACCTTTAGTTATTCAAAAAACTTGTTATTTTACTTTTACATATTATATTATACATTATAAAGCGTGGAGAAGTAGTAATTGTTATTATTATTATCATTATTATTATTACGCAGTGTGTATCTTGGGCTTTGCAACAACAAGATAAACTTTGTGTTCAACCTTTTTGCCAAATATTCTAAACATTCACACAACGTCGGGCACACCACCAGTGACCAGACACATCAAATCAGTTGGTCAAGCACCATTGTTTTTTATTATTATGAAAGTTCATATTTCTGTATATTATTATGTACCTTCAAGTATTATAGGTTTAAGAGGGAAAAGGTTTTAAACTCAAACAGTACAATGTATCATACATACCGTTTCCAGTGTATTTATAATGTATACAGTGTGTACATTTTATACATTATGAGTACTTGAAGATTTCCCAATTTCCAGTTTTCAGACAGACCTCTGGTTTTTAGATGATGATGATGAAATTTATAAGAGAACAAAAAAATAGAGGAATACCATCATCACTGCTATTGCTTTATTTATTATTATGATTATTATGAGAGCAGTCAAGGTATGTCTACAGTCCGAACAAGAGTGAGTGTCGGTAGTTTTACTTTACATTTGACTATAGTAGGTCGGTAGGCATTACATTACAGTTTTTATTTTAAGCATAATTTGTCCTATCAGCATGGAGCAGAGCAATGAATTCAAATACTTTTTTTTTAAATGTACCTATAAGTATTAAAAGCTGCAAGGAGAGCACGTAAAGATAAACTCTACATTTTTTGACAATGCACCACCAGCATTTTTAGCTTATATTTGACTCATCCTTCGAATTCGAGACAGAAAAAATTCTCGAACAAGATTTAACTTGAGGCATTTATTGCCAAGTGGGAAAAAAGAGTGGAGAGAACATAAAGTTATAATCATATTAATGGTCATGAAATCTAATAATAATAATTATCATTATTACATTTCTTTTAGCCTCCTTTAATAGCTAATGTGAATTTCAGTCGGAATCCTTCTTTCTTTCCCTCTATATACCCAATGAACATTACATCATCATAGGAGTACATATTATGTATTCAAATTCTTACAGTTTTTGTTTTTGGCCTGTGCTGTCTCTGCCACATATGTTGTTATTAATTATCCCCTGAGTTTTTGGTTGTTCTACATGTAAAATGTATATTTTTTAAAGCGCAGTGTGGCATGTATCACGATGGCTTATGAACGGCATACGATCATAATTTTACATTCACATCCACTAGTTTTTTCCTTCTTTTTTCTCGTCTTCCTTACGCAATAATAATAATAATTGTAATGCTTACGTACAAGTCAAGTTGATATTATATTATTTGGTGTTGTGTTGTGCTGTACGTGGAGGCAGCTAAATGCATAACGTCTCGCAGCCTCCCTCCAGTAAAAATAAGCGTGGCTGACTGGATCTTTCTCTTCCTTTTATCTACATCTTTCTCCCTGTGTATTCAAATATCATACATCATGATTTTCACGTTCTACAGTTACTACACTACGTTACACTGTACTCATGGAGTGGACTATTATATCATTATTATTACTTTGTTGTTGTGTGAGCCGAAGATTGGAGTCTAGTCTGAGACACCTTTTCCCTCGTTTTCCTCTTTTTTCGTATTGACCAACGAGTTGACCGTGTATAAATGAATTATCATGTTTCTCCTCGCATATTCAACATTTTGAATTTTTCCTCACCATGATGATGATTATACTTTTGTGTTGTGTTGCATGTTTTTTACCTTTTAGTCATGTTATGCTAAATAAGTTGGAGTTAAGATATTCTTTCCTTTAGATTTTTTTCCTCGGGAAAACATGGACAATTTGTAAATTTTTTGACGAAAAAAGGAATATTTCTACGTGTTATTTAGAAGTTAGACGAGGCGTTTGTACAGTGTCAGTGTACAGAGTGTATAGTGTGTGTATATTGTACATTATGCATGTATATATACCCAATATAAAGTATTCAGGGAGATACATAACATTAAGTTTCTTGTTTATTTTATCTACATAATACATGTGAGTATCACTTATATCTGTGTAAAATGCATATTTATGTGTATAATATACACATTTTAAAATTTGAATTTTAATACAGTATAGAGAGATGAGTCAAGTCAAGTGCATGCATAATATTTCCACATAAGACATTGTAAAATAGAATTGAGCTGGTAACGACAAGCTTTAAAAAAGGGACTACACCTATCATCAATCACTAGTGGTCACATATTATATGATATAAAACTACATGTATGCATACTTTATGCCGTACAATCCACAGCTTTTAGGATTCAGAATAAGTCTTGTAAGAAGAAGAAGAAGAAGATGCAAGATACACAATAATAATAAAATTAATAACAAGGAATAGCTAACTATGATGTTAGCATGATGAAAACCTGCTTGAGCTTTTCACTCTCGTCGTCTAGTTCTTCTTCGTCTTCTTCGTCGTCCTCCCTACTTTGTAAAGAGAGGAGTTTTAGCTTCGGTTTTGGTTTTCTTACTTGTAGATGCATAATGGCACTAATAGCTAATAGTAATATAGCGATAGATGAAATAAATAATTTGTATGTATGGGTCATCTCTATCTCTTCCCTTCTGTGTGTTGTTGTGTAACTTTCGATCGTTTCAACCCTTTCATATATTTCATAATATGTGATCAACTTGTAAATGGTCCAGTAATTATATATTTTTCAGAAAGAAATGGGCAATTTCACGTACATTTACATTTATACATCCCTAAAATGTATGGTGTGTATAGTAGGTATAAAGTTTATACACTTTTATATTAAATTGCGGAAATCAAATCATCGGAGGAATCAGAACAATAAAATTTAATATCGACGATCGACAGTCCATCCACAACGTCGATCAACAATTCATCCATCCAAAAAAGAATTTATCTCTCGTCCCTCCATAATATCTACATGTATGGAGTACGGAAGAAGCAAGATGAGCATGGATAAATGTTAAATATCCTCAATTACAAGTTACACAGCATCCAGAATCAAACTCCCTTCATCCATCCATCCAATCCAGAATTCAACGTTAGAAGATCCAAATTGTGCACTTAATAGGACAAGAAAAGGGAAGGAAAGATAGTTCAAGTTTGAGAATAAGAATTACAGGGTGGACTTTTATTTGTTAGGCTTTAGACATCTGTGAAGGCTTGCCTTAATTTCTCTATTTACTATACACACTCAACAAAACTTCTTATTGATTTATCCAACATTTGAAAAAATATTAATTCAATTGTACTGATTCAGAAGTAAAAGTTGTAGCAGGGAGAAAATAAAGCCTCAAAATAAATTCTCTCGAAAGAGAAGCAGGTAATAGAACGTCACTAGAATCATAAAAGTCTACCCTGTACATATGTTTGTGTGTGCGTATTAAATAATCTGTAATAGTGTGAATCGAACAGAGAGGGTTAATAACATTAGACATCAGGGACGAAGAAAAGTTTTGTCTGCCATTTTTTCTCTTCTTGTATACATATGTGAATTCCTTGAGTATTTAATTCTAATCCTTCTGTTTAATATAATTGAGGTTGGATTACAGATAGAGAGCGAGAGAGAGAGAGAGAGAAAGAGTAAGAGGGAAAGATCGAGAGGATGAGTTAGAATTCAAAAATTTTACTCGTGGACCAACTACACATTTGTACAATATACTTATAGGTCTTTTACATAATATGATGAGTAGAAGAACATTAGAGGATTGAAGACGGGCACATAAGGGACGTACGGACACACCCGTGTTTTTCTCCCTAATGTTTCCCTCCCGCCGGGACTTGACTTAATGTCATGTCAATCAAAGGGAAGCTAGATGCTCCCTCGTACTTCTCGTTTCCTCAACTAAATCATACCTCAACACAAGGCAAGGCAAGACAACGCAAGGGAGAGAGAACCCGAGTCAGTCCATAATAATATTTTTGGAACAATGAAATAATATAATATACATATGTCTCGTGTATAAATTGTAATGTAAGGCATTCACGGTCACAACAATAACAAAAACAACGGCAATACAATGCACGAGTGTGTATGTATATAAAAATGACTGACGACTCCATGTTAGAGAGCAAGGGAGAATAATGGAAATTTCTAAACTCGTAGTAGTTTCCTAATTATACCTGTCATTACCTTGTCTTATCGTTTTTCCTAATCAACTTTCCGTCCATGTTCTCCTCACCCGTCCAAGCATTCCGTCAAACATGAATCCAAATCCCCAAGTAGCGAATGAAATAGCCTACTAGTCTCTACAAAATCTCCAAATTAGTTGTGGAAAATGATTATAATAATAGGAATAAGGCACCATCCCTAAATTATAACTATATTTAAATATGCAACAGTCCAATAAAAAATTGTACAGATTCAAATTCAAAGACAGACGAATGGATAGAAATAAACAGACAGTGAAAGAACTAGAGAGAGAGAGAGAGAGAGAGAGATTAGGTAGCAGAAAGACAGGAGTAATATACAAGTCATCATAAATTTACATATGTTTTTTCTGCTTCAGTATCATTGTTATTATTTCCATTGCTATTGTTATTGTTGGAGTATTGTAAAGTAGATTCAGTAGTATGTACTAACGATAAGCAGTTTGTATAAATTTGTTCTGCAGTCAACAGTTTTTTGGGGGAATAGTTTGTGCTTTCCCTTCCTTAAAAGTTGCTACTGCCCACATGATATACATTTTCCGTGGAAAACACATGTATTTATTCAAACAAAACTAATAATTTTTGGGATATGTCTCTGTGCATTTTTAATTGTGCTCGAAAGAGAAATAAAAAAAACTAGTAGTCCATTGCACACACGGGAAAAGGAATATATGAATATACAAATGAGGATCGGCCATATGCCACGCATTAACATTATTATTGCTGCTTCTTTCGATTCTCCTTCGTTTTTCCTAGTCTAGGACAATAATTATATGATAAATAAATAACAAATAAGCTGGAGCTCATTATCATCGAGTAAGGAACTAGAAGAAAATAGTAGGTATAGACACTTAAAATTGGAGGGAATGGACAGAGCAGACAGTAGACAGTAGGTAAAGTAAGGGTAGTAACTAAGAGAATTTAATGACTGTCATTTCCTATTAATACATATTGTACATACATAATACATATATCTTACACACATTTTGACTTTGCTTGAGGCGTCTGACTTAAACCTAGAGCCAGGCTTGTAATAATTAAGCCTAATGACCCGTGTACAATATTATATTTGGTGTCTCTTGGTTGCACCTTAAAAACTCATCATCAACGTGAGAAGTTCAAAACAAAGTAAATAAAAATGTGAATGTGAGTCAAGTACTTTAGAAATTTCCAAAAGATGCTACACAAACACGGTGTAATAGTCATCGTCATAAGGGTGAGCGAGGTCGAAGGTAAGGGTAAAAGGTTCACTAATGAAGAAGATCGGAATATCCATTTTCAGCTAGTCAGGCAGCAGTTAGAGTTGCAAGCAATAGAACAATAACGAGCCTTCTAGTCCATATTTTTGCTTATTTGTCTAAAAAATATATAATATCCTCATTTAGCCTGCTTTATGACACCGTTCACGTTTATTCCTCGGCTAACATTTCAAGCTTCAAAGTAAGAAAACAAGAACAGTACAAAGTTACGACTTTGATTGTTCTCTCTCCTCTTATGGCCAGGGTTAATAGTTAATGTTGAGAGCTGTTCCTAAAATGATATCCAGTCTCAATTTGTACGTATACTTTGTGTGTACAATAATCGCTATTCTAATGGTCTAATGGCGGCCTAACTAACCTATGACTATATAAGCAATCTGTTTCCCTCTACAAAAAGAGGGAACAGAATAGCAATACGTGTACACCGAAATGGAAAACAAAAGACAATTTTTTTTATTTCGAGAGTCAGAGAGTTAGAGAATCTGGATCTGGAACTGGTGGTATCACTAGAAATGAATGAATGAACGAATACTAGAGGTGATTTTTTACCCCAAAGAAAAAAGAATCCAAGAAAAGTTAGACCAGAAGGAAGACGGGGACGAGGATGGAAACAAATTGGAGTTTGGAATGCCAACAGAGAGTGAGCATCATCAAAGAAAGGGGAGAGGAGCATACATAGATAGAGGGGTATTAGTAAAAAGAATGGTAGTAATCAGTATTATAATTTCGTCTGTGTCTCTCTCCATGCTGTATTCTTTTTCTACCCGGTCCTTTTGCTTTCCTACCAAGGAAGGAGTGTGGAGTGGACCCTAATTTGAGTGGCTAAAGTGACTTTTGCTTCATTTTTTCATTTTCTGGTAGGCACTGTCATTTGGCTCAATTTTTCATTTCAAAATGGGGAATTAAAGATACTGGGGTCCTCCGTATAGTGGAAAAAAAACCTAATGTCGGTTGATTATAGGGTCTTGGATCACTGACGATGAGTCGCATTCTTACACACAATATGTATGACATAGCCGAATATGATCGTCTCCTTCAATGGTAGAATTAATACACACACACACATATGACTAATATGTCCATCTCTTCAAGACATTTTCAAGATGAAAGTCAATTCAAAAAGAAAGATACGACCGACAGTAGACAGTTGCATTCTCATGGTTTTTCATTTTCATATTGTACAAAGGAGGGTTGTATAATATTATATAAATTATAATACGTATCATTATTATTATATTACGCGGTATGTTGTATTATGTACAAACGTGGACTACAAAATACAATACAATGTTCAAGCAGACTGCAGAACACTTTTTGTATTGTATGCGTACACTTTTGTGTATCATCCACAAAAGTTGCGCTCCGCTGCTCTGCTTCTGTCATGACATGAAAAGTGAGAGGAACACATCAGCTCATCTTTCGTTGATGCTCTTTAATTCATCTTGCTTCCTATGTAATAGCAACTTGTAGTAGGTACATGACATGACATTACGATTACGATTAAGACTACCTCTAAATCCTTGGAATTCATTGGCGTACTATAATTATTATCATTATTATTATAAGTTAGACGACTTTCGCTTTATTGTATCTCCCGTGGTAATGACAGGAGTAATCAGGATGTCTAACGTCTAAAGATGTTCCTTCCTCTCCATTTCCCGTGTCCATTCACCATTGCTCTCTAGGATGAACTCTTGATATTATTTTACTTTTATTGTATATTATATAGAGTGTGGACAATATGGTGTTATTGTTGGGAAAAATGAAATGATCTGAACCAGTTTAACATTCTTACACCTTCCACTCTACGTTAACTTTTTTCCGTCATTTGTCTATAGAAAATTCTCAAGGGGAAAGTAAAGAGAGGGAGAGAGAGAGACGGAGATAAGGAAGGCATTATGCAATTCATTTAATGTTTCCGTATTTGTGCTCAAAATACAATTTTTTGGCCGCTCTACGTATATACATACACACATATGTACATATGCTGAAAAGCTTGTATTTCATGGAATTTTATAATAAGAAAATTCAACAAAAAGCGTCAAGCAAAGACTTTCGTATCTTTCATGTTGCGAAAATGTTCCCAGTCACACTCAAATCTCAAATTGAACCTAGAAAAAATAGAAAAAAACCCATCTAAGTATCTGATAAAAAGGAGTTCAAGATGGTTACATGGTAGTCTGTTCTGTTCTGTTCTGTTGGTATATGTGGTTGTAGTCTTAGTCTTAGTCGGCGTGCAATTCTCAGTCCTCAATTTCCACGAACGATGCGTATGGATGAAGGAAGAGCGGGAAGGAAAATAAATTTCAGCCAAAAGTGATTCTTTGCATTAAGCAAACACTGATGATGCGGATGAAGATGAGTATGGCTTTCTTTTAGTGGATACACTTTATTTGCAATTTCATTCATTACCAAGAGACGAGAGGGAGAGCTGAGAGTGAGTTTGTATCTTTTTCTTATTGAAATCTCTTTCGTTTGAAGTCAAAGCTTGTGTGCCGATAACGATAAGTATGACGTGTGCATATTTTGGTAGTATATTATGATACACACCGTCAAGTTACTTTCTTCCATGTTCATTGTGGATTTTAGAAGTAGACTAGAAGAAGAAGACACAACCCGTATTTATTTAAGACGCAACAGTCACGACTGTTATGAATCTTGAATCTCTTTTACTGGTATACATAACTATTCCTTACAAAACATTCTGGATCATAGTTAATATCCTAAGATGTATAACACATTATACATCTACCAACAACTTGTATCATGGGTGATATTTCTACAATATGCATCACACCAGACGTCATAAAACTATTATGTACAAGATCACCATAATTATTATATTGAAGATGTTTATGCACATGTTTATACATGTATGATGATTTTTTATTGAAAGAATTTCCATGTCTTGTATGCTTACATATGTCCTACGTTTTACGTTTTAAATTGCAGTCTAGACTACAGTTTTTCATTCTTATCATATCATTTTTTGAGAGTAAAGTGTGAACGTGTGCACTTGAGCTTTTTTTGTGAGTATCCGCATCTTTCTTGAAAGAATTTGTTGATGTGGATGTTGTCCACTAGTCATTTTTATTGTTCGGCCGTCGGCAAAGAGTCAAATTATTCATATCGTCATCATTTTCGTTTTCAGCAGATATTCAAACGCCAACCCGAATCTCTCATCTTTCACACAAATACATAAATTTCAAGGGTTTTCTGTACAAAATAATAAATATAATGTATGTATGTGTGTCATAATTATTAATTATAAATTCATAGTCTTGAGGAATGTCCGTATTTAAACAAAGGATTAGATGTAAATTGCAATTTTTAGCTGTATTATTATATTATTTGCATTTAAATTGGGGTTTCATATTTATTATATGAGTGAGTATGATGATGATATGTTTAATGTTTACCTTTACCTTATAAGCAGAGTAAAATACAAATAATGTAATGTAATATACTGTTGTATATTCATGCATATAAATTGTTGCATTTTGCAATTAGCGCCGTGTAGTTAAATTATTAGGTAAAAGAAGAAGTGGAGAAAAAAAAATTACAAGTGTGAAGACATTTTTACAGTTTTTCCTCACTGACACGTCAGTCTTCAGTCATCGTTTTTCTGGCTTGTGGACGTTATTTGTGTGTTTTTGCATAAAGCTTTTTTGGAGTTTTTGTCTTTCATCCCCCTTTCGCACTCTCTTTAAATATATATGTATAAAGTAAATGGCTCGTCTTATCTTACCCTGCCCTGTGCCAAAATGTTTGTTTGCCAAAAAACTTAGCGAGTTCATCATCTACGCATAGCAAGTTCATTATTAATTTGTTAGTTGTTAGCATATCATATTATAATAATGTATAATAATACGATATACTACGGCCCTATTTAAATGATTGTGGGCTTTTGGAAGGAGCAACAACTTGGGGAAGGTTAAAGAGAAAGAGAATGAACGTTGGATTGGTCACTCGTTTAAAAAACCGTGTAAGTATCTATTTGTGTTTAATACATTATTTTAACTTGTATTTAGTTGGAAAAGTTGTTAATTTTTCCTGGGGAGCGTCGTTGTTGTCACCATCCGAGAGTTGGCTAGATGTAAATAATGCAGTTAGATATTATCACAATTGTGGACAAGTAGTAGGCCGTGGACGGGACTTTAAGGAGTGAAAAATGTTAATGGGATTCAATCATATGTGTGTATGGCTATGAGGAAGAAGTGTTAATGCTAATGTTCCACTTGAATGTTGGACCACGAAGTAATGTATTAATAATCATTATTGCATGTAATAGAATAGGCGAAATAAGAATAGAACATTATGAGCATGATGATGAAGTGATGCGTGTCATCTCTGTTTGTGGGATTAATATTTTGTGTCTATACGTTATTAAAAGGAAGTAGAAGAAGTAGATGGAGGAAAACATTGTAAAGTACCGCTATGGCGCTAGTTGAATGATCCCCAACGTTTTCTTCATCTCTGTTTTTGTGGTTCATTATAAATACAATTCAAGCCTCTGTTTCAAAATGTATCTGTGTGTATATTGTATACATTGACATTTCGACCATAATCATAATAAAATTATTATTATTTTCAGTTTAATATTATATTGTTTTTGTGGACAATAAAATATTAGCTATAGATTGTTTAATTCAGAACGGAGGGTAATTTGGCTGAAAGCGTGCAAATATTTTGTTATAGGCATGTTCAGCTAGTTTGTCAGAAATAAATCTTCCCGGAATTTCACACTTTCCTAGTATGAGTAGCCAAAGTGTTCGCGCTCATCATGTGCATTATTATTATTACTTTTCTGCATTGGAGTATGATTAAAATTTTAACCATGTGTGTATTTGGTTCTATCAGCCCAAATCGTTCGGTTTAAAGATGATTTTTTTCTCCACCGTCGCAATGTGACAGATGATGCCTTTTCCTTCAGAATTTATTACTCAGTTTTTGTTACCGCCTTGTTGTTTTATTTCATTTGGAACCTTTTAAAACCGTCCTGTGTATGAGCGGAGATAAGAGATAGGTGTACTGACTGTTTTATAATATTATAGGAAAAACAAATGCATATGATGATGAAACGGTGTGTTGTGATGTGAAGTGATGTTATATATATTAGTAAAATGAAAATGGCTCAGGGTAAAATAATTATAACGATGTACGGACAGACAACAGCTAATGTTTAGATATGTAGATATATGCACATGTACTTGACCATATATTATTACTATTTTTCAACTGCTCCATCCATTTGAGCCTAATACAAATATCTATAGATTTTATTATGTTTTATATTTTATATTGCTTATTTTTTCCCCTGAAGAAAAAAAATTTGGCAGTAATAATAATAATGGTGAACACCGTATAGCTTAAAGATTTGAAGATGAGGGTTAGGTTTTTATTAGATATTGATGGAAGGCTAGAGGAGCTGAAGCTGTGAGCTTTCAAGCTTCTTGTGTATGTGTGTGTATGCGCTTTATATTGTATGTATACAGCCCAGAAACCCCAAAAATAAATGCTAATTAATGTTGGCGTCGGAGTCTCCTCGTCCTCCTCTTTTCTTCTTCTTTTTTGTTTTCTCCTTCCTCTCATCCTCTTCTACTTCGTCTTCAATAATAATTATTATCAGACAAAGCCATTCATTCTCTTCACACCTTTAGGCTATGATTTTCAACTTACTCGTGTTCCTTCCATATGCAATATATAATATTGCAGATGATGTACATAATTTAGACTTTGGTGTGTGGATGTTTTTGTGTGGAGACTCTTCTTCTGTCTCTCTATGCAAAAATCTTGAGATGAATTTATATAACGTTAGATAATGTAATAAAATCCATAATATTATAATATTGATGAGATGACCATCATAATGGATGTTTGGATGGCCGAACAGACGGATGGATGGATAAATGAATACGAATATTGTTCCCTCTTCTTTCTCCTCTCTAGCTGTCTTCTGGTCGATGGTCATCAACATCATCTTTGGATTTTTCAACATCAACTTCATATCGATAGATTTTTGTCATGTTGGTCGATGATGTGTCCGTCCGACTACTACTATTTTACAGCACGGGCTATTCTCTTTCTTTCATTCTGGGTTCATGCGTGAAGTCTTCAAAGATTCCTCGGCCATGTTATACTTATACTTATATTTGTACATGCATACTGTATGGTTGCAAAAGATGACGAAGAAAAAGACAAGGGTAGACATCATGCACATTTCGCGTCTTCTTGTTTGGTTTGGTTTGGCAGAACCGTAGAACGTTATAAATTAGGATTAGCCGATAAATTAAGAGAAGGCGTGTGTATATGTGTGTGTTTTCTTGTGTGTGCATGCATATTATGCATGTGTGTGTGTGAGTTTGTATTGAGCCACAACATAATATGATAAAATATGCGGATCACAAGAATATAAAAATCATGTAATCATCGACGACCAAGGTTTGCAATCATTTCCACCTACGTGACTATTCCACTATACAGCATCAAATCTTCACTCTCGCTGTCTCTCTCCTCCTTAAACTTCTTTCTCTTGCTCTCTCTCTCTGTCTGTCTTGGATTTTTCATGAAATATGGAATCACATCACATGGAGATTTGAAAGCCCCTGGGGAATCTTCCTCCATGGAGAGAGATGAAGTATTGTATGTTATGTATGATATTGTATGTATAGATTATAGATCCTAGCTATGCAGTATGTTTTTCCTTTGGAAATTCAAATTATTTACGTACTTTTTATGTAAGATACAATTCCAAAAGTCTATCTCTTTCCTTCTTTCTTCTTTCACCTCTCTTTACCTGGCCAGTTATCGGTCTATATATTTTTTTGTAAGTGCATGTTTTTTGTATTTACTTCTCCCAATACTTATGCATGCATGTATGTATGTACGATACATATAGTTTGTGTGGCGTCCGGCTGCATGCCGAAGCCATAACACGTACAGTGTACATATTTAATATGTATGTTGTATGGTATGGTTGGTCATGTGTGGATAAACAAAGAGGTAGACACGCATAGGCATTATACATGTCATTCTATTTATTATTTATTTATTTATTTATTCGATCTTCAATCTATGTATCTCCTTCCTTCAATATTATCCATGCCCAATGCTAAGTGTTCAATGTGTGTACATAAATTATGGAAGGTAATGTCGTGTAATGCGCAACGGATAAAAACGTAAACCAATGGTCAGCTTTGCCACTACTACTACTACCACCATCCCTATCACTTGAGCTCTAAATTTGCTCCTAGTTTTTTTGGGAATGGATATAACTTTATAGATTTGAATAACAAATACCTGAAAACTGGGAGAGCCTCTCTTTGGTTTCTTTCTAGTTCTTCTTCTATACATATAATGTTATTCATACATGAGTATATTTGTGTTATATGTGCTGTCTACTGTGTATAGTGTATTGTTTAGATATGGACATTTCTAGCTGGTATTATTATTATTGTGAACGTAAGACGTCGTTAACGTTAGCGGAGTCAGGCTGACCGCATCAATTTATTCTAGCACAGATGCAGCCAATTATCTTACGCCTGACTCATATTATATATTACTTATTATGTATGTTGTGTCTGCGTCCAAAGATATACATGCATGATGTAGTACATACGTTTATTTATACACGTATTTATTATGTATATTAGTATGCTTGACTAGCAGACTTGTTCCTCAGCATTTTTCCATATTGTTATTTGCACATACCCTACCGTATTTTGAGTGTTAGATACTCTGAGGTAAAGGCATCTACATATGGTTAAAATATAAATTAAATTATGTTGACGATGATTGGTCGTCGGTTTGTACCTGTTGCTCTGTCTTTATGCATCATATACTTCAAACACGTTGTACACTTTGTTGTTCTCTCCTTCTTGATTATGTTTTGATTCCCCGTATAAAACACAGCTAACAATTACATATTATATTACATTTAAAAATCTAAATCTAGACTGCCTTTGACTTTCACAACCAACTTCTTGTATACATACACACACTATGTAGTAAAAAACCACATTTCTGTATCGTGAGGAAAATCTGTACAGTCTACTAAACTGAACGGGGTTTTGACTATAGGCGTAAAAATGTTATAAAAATATGTTAAATGCAGTAATATTTTAGCTTCAATTCCAAAGCCAAATTGTACAGATAATACCCTTATAATAGAGTGTGAGCTATATCAAAAATGTAGGGAAGGCGAAGACGTACAGTGCCGGTTTTCATAAATCATGACTTCCTTTATATGTTTATGAGATGAATGAATTTCTCATGGTCTACTCACCTATAGGACTTTTATTCTTTTGTATCTAGGTATTAAGTATATTTATGTGCTTTTACTATGCATATATGTGTGTGATTGTTCCATTGTACCGGATTGTGTCTCCTATTATACTGTATTTTTTATTATGTACATTATACGGAGAATACCGCGATGTATGACGAATACAGGCATACACAGATATTTGTATGGGCCGAAAGTGGGAATTCAGTAGTGAGTAATAATAAGTGACGCATAGAGAGAAAGATAAGTTACACGTACAATTTACAGGTACAGCTCACGGGTAATATATTACTACGGCTTATATCTGTATTCTCTATGTATATTTATATATCCACGTTGATTTGAGTGGCACTCAAGGGAAACTGAATTAGATTAGAAACGTTCCCTGGGAAAAAATGAAACCGCACACACATACATACGTAGCTACAGTAAGTGAGGAGTATTAAGTGAGCCTCTTTTTACTATTCTCCTCAATTGTGCATTTTGTACAAAAGAAGGCGGGTTGAGGAGAAGACAAACAACAAGAACAAGAGTGCAGAATACTTAATATAAATTACTACGATGCCTACAAACTGCAAATATTATGTATTTGTAACACTAACACCGACGTTGAATTGAATGAGGAAATGATGACGAGAAGACGACAGGGCAAATTTCGATCAAGTCAACTTTGGTGTTGGAAAAAAATCAGCCACAACCTCAAAAAAAAAATAATAATAATGATCATAATGACAACAATACCTCCGTTTGGGGATCCATTAGATTATTCGTTTTATTCCTACTGTTTTCTAGTCAATAGAGTAAAAAGGATGTGTTTGTCATGTGCAATCCTTCGTCGATATTCTAGATATTTTTACAATGTAAAGTGAAAGCTCTTTTCATCCTTTTTTTCGTCTAACTCATCAACACTCAATGGAAAAGAGTGTGATTGTGTATATATTTATGCTTTTATACTCGTAATATTATGTAGAAGTGTGTGAAATAAGCGCACAGTTTAAGTTTAAAAAGTTAACTTTTAGACAACTTCAATCATGACTTCGTACATGTGAATGCATGTAAACGTTGTGCAAATCATCCATTGATGCAGATACAGATGCTGATAGTTACTCATGTTGATATTATTATAAATCATAATGGTAATCATATGCATGTTTATTGTGATTATGATCATTGTTAGATTCTGATAGATGAAATTGTGATGATGAAAAACTGAGTGTGACTTATGTAAAATGAATGAATGGATAATGGATGAATGAATGAGAGTTTACTTTTACACTTATCGTTAGTTAGTTAGTCAGGTAGTTGTTAGCCAAAGTTTTGAAAATCGTGTATCTTTGATTTCCACCGTCTGTGCAGATAGATCTTTTTGTGTGTATAAATGTTAAATAATATGAACCAACGTAATGTAGTGAAAAGACTGCTGACATGACAAGCGAAGCTAAAATTGTAAATAAATCAGAATTGCGTGTGTAAAATGTGTGTGGATTTACCATACAATGCTTACAATATTGCACAAGGATGACAGCGGTTGTCGCGTCCAGCTAAACGATACGGTAAAGATATGGAGATAAACCAGGTGGAATATGTAGATAGATCCTTATGAAAATGAAATCAACTCGCACTCTTGAGGATATTGTTCATTAAAAATTTTCATTCTTACTGCCAAAACACAACATCAACATCAACAATAACAATGGACAGGAAAGAAAGAGACACAGAATCAGGCATATAGATATGGTAGCCTCGAGAAAGGTTACAAATTACTATTACAACTTGCAACTTTACACACATGTAAAATACAAATTAGAAGGGATGTTTTTGTCTTTTGTCATTTTGTGGCAACGGGTAACAAAACTTTTTTTTATTTGCAACCAATTAGGGTCTCAAGGTTTCTCCTTAGTCTTAGTAGCAAGTCTTAGCCAGTCACTCTTTCTTTCTCTTTTCTGTCTTGCCTTTCTGTTTCTGTCCATGTCTTGGTCTCATCCTGTGTTTTCAAGTCAGTCGTAAATTATTGTTTCTTTGTATTGTGAATGTGTGATGGCCACATACCAAAGTATTACATGATACAAGTCTCTCCATGTGTTTCTCCTTTCTTTGCTTCTGCTGCTTCTATTTCATCATCACACGAGCATCATCAAAGCAAACGCAAAAGTACATAGAAAAGAGTCCCAGCTAAATCTGGTCAATGATTGAGTGAGAGAGAGAAAGAAAAAAAGAAGATGAGGATGACTTAATTTCAGAAGATGACCAACTTGTCTCTTTTTTGTCAATAGACCCTAGATTGAAACACATAGAACGAGGGATGAACATCAATGTGGATGACGATGATGATGATAATAATAATAAAAAACTATGGGGCAGAAGAATTAGTATGTAAAAACAGTAGTTGGAGAGAGAGCGAGATTGGAATGAGAAGTACAAGTAGAAACAGAAATAGAAATGAAATTTAGAGTTTTGAGTCACAGTTGGATTTTTCTTCATGAACTTACATATGGCGTTAGAAAAAATCGAGAGCCAGCCAGGAGACAAATTGACTTGATATTGGGTTGGATGCCATTGTATTGTATTGCATATTGTATCATTATCACGCATACACATTATTATTTCATCATTGCATTAAAGATTTCAGCCACAACTTAGTTATTATTAGTAATATAATATAATGTAGTGTTTTGTGTTGTTTTTATTTCAATCCCCATCTGCATATGGGCAGCTGTGTAGTTAATCATAAAACGCTCAATAACGAGTAACGAGTAAGTTTTTTTTTTATGCTTTGGTATTTTTTCCTTTTTTTTCTTATTACTGCTCACCTTCTTGGGCTCATCAGGGTTTCTTGTAATTTTAATTACATCTGTGCATTCTAGTAATTAATTATTCAATTGATTGTGCTTTTGTTGATTGTATATAATATGTGTGTATGTGTGTGAGAGGGTCGAGACAGAGAAAAGTTGCTCCTCTCATACACATTTTTATTTCCTTTTTATCATATTGTATGTATGTATTGCTAGAATTCTATGATATTCCAGCAAATATATTCTACTATTATACATCATGCATATTGTGTAGCTGATTTGGTTGAGTGTGTGTAATGGGGCGCATGTCGTTCCTCACACTCTTTCGATCAATTTTGAAACATGTATGTACACGCTTAAGCAGAAGAAGAGTTCTTTTTTTCTCTGTCTGTTTCTCTTTATAGTTTTGTAACGACAATCTTATTGAATTTTTATTGTAATTGTACTGGCGATTGTGATGGTCATAGCTGGTCATTCTCATTCCCTCTTTATTCGGTATTCGTTACATTATAATACAGAGTTTAGAGGCTTGGAGATGCAAGAGTAGAGTTATGCAAGCTGATGGACACAGAGAGAAAGACAGAGAGAAATCTTCGGTACTTTGCCAAAAGCGGAATTATACATACAAGTTCATTTATTACCTGCTGGTTGCAATCAAGAGAGAAGCTTCGGCAAAAAGGCATTCGGCTTTTCATAAAAGCTGTGTGTATGTTGTGTATATAAAACGCATGTGTTTGCATGCACTGTGTATGTTCAGTCGTTTCTTATCACAGGCTTATACATGGGAGCATAAGCATCCGTATGCATTGTAAGTACATATAGTCTCAAATATTCACTAAATGCTCAAAAGTGAAATAATAAATGAAATGAAACGAAACGAAATCCCATTCGGCTTGTTATACAATAAACAGTGCACTGATTCTTCCAGTGGATTGTATTACATTATATGATGTGATGAGCAAGCACACCTACGCATATATGTATATGTATGTATGTACACATGTGTGTGTAGGCACAAAAACTATCGAATGCGGTCTCCTTACACAATACAATGGAAATCGGAACAATTGTTGCTTCTGCAGCATCAAAAAGAAAAAAAGAGAATATAATGGAGCTTCCATCATACCATACCGAGTTTGGACAACGAGAAGTTTAGAACACTTGTACTTTTTCTCTTGTGTTCTTGCTCCTCGTATACTTTATTCTTTTTACCTGTAAGCCCGCATCTCTTATTCAATAAATGATAATTAATATGAAAACTCTTTCTTTGCTCCGTCCTCTCCCTTTTTTTGGAGAGGGATTGACAGAGAGTGAAATCAACGACGAAGAAAGAAAGAGGGAGAGAGAGATAGAGAGAGATTTTTGGAAGAAAGAAAGAAGAAGAGTTGAGAAGAGCCCATAAGTCAAAAGACAGACAATGAAATTAAAATTAAGGTATCGGGAGCGAGAAATGGAGCAAAAAAGAGTAGGATGGTGCTGATGCTGATGACGATGAGCCCTTTCTTATTATTCTCCGTCAAACTTTCCTACATGTATTGTTATCTGATACGGACGAGATTACATTTATACTTGGACTTTTTGATTTGTACATGGTATTATTTATACGTAATAATAATAATGTTATGTATTGCTTGAACTAGAAAGAAACAAATTTGTTTCATAAATTGTCCTGCATATGCTCCCTATAGACATAGTCCATAATACGTACATATACGTATATAATAGGTACTTTCTGTAGGACACATCCTCCATCTTTCTAATCACGAAGACCGAGAGTCGGTAATGTACGTGGCACGAAGCGATATAGCTGCGTCTCGATTTTCAATTCGGACTCGAGTTTTGAGTTGGATATGGAAAGGGAAAGGGTGGCTTAAGCTGCATGTGCAATATGTAGGTATTTTATTGTCTGTAACGTCATTGACACGACGAATAATGGTGTATTGATAGCTCCTTGAAACGGAACGAAAAATACGGCTGCTCCTGTACATTGTATTGTAAAATGTAGATAGAAATGTACTACAATCAGACAAAGTAGGAAATTTCACCCAATATTTTTTTCTATTAGGACAGCTTAGATTATTTTACTATTATTATTGTTGCATTAGAATTAGTGGTAAGGCTCGAACAGTCTGACGGATGGATTGGATTAGATTTTTTGGATAGAGGAATAAAAATGCAATTGAAAGCATTGCTTTGGATGGTGAAGATCCAAGTTGGTCGTCTTGGAGTCGACTATACGGGAAGAAAGGGTAGGAAAAAGATGAGTCCTTCTTCCTCCTATGATATAATATATAGAGACATGATATGAGACGACTCATCTAGCTGTTTGTATTTTCGTGGATAAATTGCCAACTCATGATGGGTAATTCAACTGTGTAATTTTCCAACTTTTTTCCTTCATTCCGTATTGTTCGACTGTTATGCTTTGGATTGTATTTTTATACTTTTCCGCTTATACATATACTCATGTGTTCACACTCTCCGTACTCTAGGCATTGCAAATGTACAGACGCAGCGTTCAGTCATTTTGTCGGAGGAGAGGAAGAGGTAAAAAAAAAGTGGTAGTGATTCTTTTCGATGAAGAGGAAAGGGATATATTGTTTAAGAAAAAATATATGTACCGTATCCTTATGCAGATAGTTGTCCTATCACTTTTCTCTTTATTCTTTATAGCCTTTAGTGAAAGCCTCTCAAAGTGTTAGTTGTATAATATGTACGTAATACAAATTAAAGCGGATACGCTTTCAATTACCCGTAGCAGAAAAAGAAAAGTAGGTAGTAGTGGGAGCACTGAGGAAAATTTTACAAAGATTGAGATTAAATATTGCATGAAGTGTGTACAACGCCAAGAATATCTACATTATCTCCTACGCGTTTTTCTACATATGATTTATTATATCGTACAAATGTATATGCACATGCATGTACCTCCTATATGTCCACATAAATATTATATGCTTCTCCCTGCATGTATTTTGTATCCATGGTCCATATATCCCCTGCCTCGCTCTCCCTCTCCATCTTTTCCTTCTTGATAAATTTCCTTTTGACGAAGGAGGAAAGTTAAATCGGAGGCAATAATATTATATCTACCTTGGCCAAAGTATCAAAATGGATATGGAATACAAATCTCTGTGTATCCTAACATTCTGACGTCCACATGCCAACGAAAAAGCCAATTCCAGATACAGTGCTTCGTGTAGGATTGTAAAAATGTAAATAGGTATGCAATGGACTGAAGGTGGACGAGGAAAGAAAAGTGTACAAAGGAAGTTGTTGAATACCAAATGATGGGATGATGAGACACTAGACATTAGTGGTAGTAGGCAAGAGCAGACGAGTTGACTGATAGATACTGAAATCAGATGGGGATGAGAATGAGGCGGGATAACATTTTATTATTTCAATTCGTATTGATAGTGCATCGAGAGATGAGCCTCTTGCATTGGTTTTCGATGGTGGATTGCAAGTTTGTGTAGAAATTGACATGATAGATATGTGGGATGCGTCCAGCCTTCCAATTTCTGTTTTTACATCGTATCAAACTATATAGTGTGTCTCGAGTCCAATCGTCAGTCTCGTCAAAAACTATGTGATATTATGTGTATTGAATGTCGGAAAGAATTACATAAGCATATTTTCCTTTTTGATTCCAACAATAGAAGTGGAGAGTGGGAGAGAAAGAGACTGCACAATAGTTTTATACTATGAAATATGGACAAGATAAAAAAGTTCGGTTAAAAATGTCTGACCAACTTGCATGTTGTGTATGTGTTCAGTGTTCAAGTTGTAAGCTCTCAGCATGGACAAAACCAAAAAATGTGATGAGTGATGAGAGTTTAAAAACTACTCCTCCCTATTTTTATGTCTACACATTTTGTAAGTATGGAGATGTATGTACATGGAGGAAAGTACTGAGCATTTCTTTTTCCGGGCTGTCTAAAATTTTAAAATTTCGTGTTGATATCTTGCACTGGCAAACAATCATACACAAAGGAATATAATATAATATACAGTATCGTGAAAAAGTATGGAGAAAACTGTAGAGAGCCGCCTCTTCAAATCATACTTACATTTTTGAGACAAAAACACCACCAAAAATTATATTATTATCATTATTACATTAGAGCCCACCGGTCAAAGTTGATTGTTGACTGTTGAGCTGAGTGGTGGAGTTCTCTATGGGAAAAGAAGGAGAAAAGGGCGGTGTTGAAAATATATTTTATTTTCAAACAGTCAGAGTCCAGTTCAGTCAGATAAAACTTAGCATGAAGATTGTACTTGCTTGCTATATGACTTAACTTTCCTTGGCCCCATAGTCCAAGTCGACAGTCCAAAACTAAGAAGTCGAAGGATGTCAAAGTCCAATGTCAAGGAGAGAAACAGAGTAAGTCCAAATTACCTAATGGTAACATTACATATCGGGAGAATCTTCCTCCTATACAAGTATAGATACATTTGGTGTTGTTTTTTCCATAGCAAATTCTTTCTGCCATGTATGTATGTGTATATACATTATGTAGCAAAATACAGTGTACAATGGAGTCATTTTCTCAATCTTGTTCGCCCATTGTCGATTTCGTAAATGTCCTAATGTGCATCTCTCTTGTACAAGTTTCCTGCCATATAAACACTCATTTTGGTTTTATTAGTGCTCGTTAATAGATTACTCAGCCTCCAATCCTTTCCGATACAATCCATTCTAATCCATAATGCAAATTCCATGGAAGGAAACGAGTGAGTAATTACCACGAATTAACCTGCTTTTGTTTGTATAATATGTCTACATCGGGTAGTTTATGTATGTGTGTAAGTATCTATACACTTTTTGTATTGAATGATGATGAAGAAGATGACTTGAATAGAAAATAGAGATCAAATAGAGGAGGAAGAGTTAGGAAAATCAGAGCCATCGACAAGTGAGTAGCTTTAACTTGTGTGAAAAATTCCTTAACGTACTTGATGATGTAACTGAGGAAAGAAAGAGGGAGAAGTTAGAGATAAAGGAGAGAGAGAGAGAGAGAGAGAGAAAGAACAGCAGAATTTTGTTTGATCAGTTAACACAAGTCAATAATGTTTTGATGGATACAGATGTAATAATGGACAGGAATGAATTGATGGGCGAAAATTGACTTCGTCAATGTTAATGTTAACTGCATATATGTAGAGAATGAGAGTTCAAAGACGTAATCAGATGGGCGTTCGCTCATTTCAAGTACATTGCTTATAAGAATAGATGTGCATATACACATGTACATCGATTGTGCATGCATGTACGTACATACCACAGCACATATGAGTGGAGGGAGAAGGAATTAAAATGTCTCGTTCGTCCAACATTTTTATTCTGTGTGGATTGGAGATTGGCTTGTTGTGTGTTGTTGTTGTTGTTGTTGGATATTTCATGGTTTTTCTTTGCTCGTTGGTTTGCACAAAGAACGACTGGCAACTGGCACCCTGCGACGATTCAAGAGCACATTATTCACAATCACAAGTCCCATTCTTACAGATGCAAGGTGTAAGATTAAAAGTTGTAAGGGCAGAGTGCAACGCTTCTTCATCTTCATCTTTTTCTCCTTCTTCTAATGTACACTGATATCTCGTAGGCTGAAGCAGTAGCCCCACAGTCAACTTACTAACTAGCCTCACATTCACGTTCAATTCTATAGTGTATTAGGAATGTCCATATTATGCAGATGCCTCCACAAAACACAATAGAAATGCATGCATCTCTATCAACATTATATATTCAAGCTATAGGCTTCATCATGCTTCAATGACTCAATACATACAAACACACATATAACTTGGGAACATATACATGCAAGATTTTCTGAGGAAAGAAAGGGAGGAATATCTATAGACCTTTTTATTTTATTCCGGTTTTTTTACATATAAACATAGGTACCCTAGGTAAATGTAAATCTCTATATTATTATATAATACCGGGCACTATAATATGTATAAAGGTATTAAATTTTTACTCATCATCAAAGTTACATTTCATTTTATGCCCTCGTAAAAACCACCATTTGGACCAACCTAAAATCACAATACAATGCACTGCATGCATAATAGTTGTAGAAATGAAATAGACAGAGATGTCGTGTAAAAATGAAGTATGTATGATATGATATGGCAGGGTATGGTATGGTATGGATTTTGTGGAGATTGACAAAAAAAATGTGTCTACTCTGTACTTTCAGACGGGGTAAAAAAATTGATGTGAAAAAGATGAAAGAGATGTAATATCGTAATATTATGGGAAGGAGATGAGGTGTCACAGGGTTGACTTGTAGAGAAAGGGAGAGGAAAGCGAACTAGGCGAGAAGATGTTGAAGGATCCACTGACTATATATTACATAAAATGTACACATTACATTGTACACAGTGTTTGTATACTGCATATAGGGTACATGTGCTTGAGTGTATCAAGCGAGCAAGGGGTAAATGTGTGTGAGTGTGTGTGGTGTTCCATGTGACAGTTCCTCCATGGTCTGAAAGAGCTGACACTTGACTAGGACGCCTACCACTAACTCCACAGTCTTCACCACTACCACTGAAGCTCCACTATATAACATAATAAATATATCATTCAGCATTGACTCTCTCACCACCTCACACCTGCATAATAAAAAAGTACTCTTTAACCTGTTTCCACCCCAAAAACGTTGGAATTTGTTCTTTATGTAGAGGAAGAATAAGAATCTATATTATAAGAGTGGAGTAAAGTACAGTGTTGGAGATCTATTGATTTAGCAGTGGAAATACAGGAGCTCTGTAAGCGGAGTGTGCATGCACGTTCTGTCAATTTATTACCGTGGCATTCTTGTTCTGACCACGTGGCAGGCTGGACACGAAGTGGATTCTTATTGTTTTCTCACACATTTTCAAGCAGGCTGTAGCATCAGTGATGATGATGATGGTGGTGGTTGTACAGTACACATCTACATATGTATGTATGCATAATAGTTGCAGCAACACATCAGTAGCAGCCAATTAAATAATTATAATATTATGAGTACAGTCAAAAAAGCACGCCGGACTAATCTCAAATTTGAAATGATAATGATGAGTGTAGATAGACTGAGAGAAGTGAGCTAATGGCTTTAGCTTTAACGTTGGCCTAGCTTGAATTTATACACCAAAGTACCAAAGACTTGTGTTTTGCTGTGTTGTGCAACTCTTGAAAACTTGATAAGTGGTGAAGGGTTCATGTATTTTCAAACCTCATCAACTCACGACTTTTCCCTCTTTCCAGAAGCTCTTTCTCTCCCTCTCTCAGTTTCTTCATGATTCTCATCTTTTTCTTGCATATAATCTTTGTACGTATCTAATAAGCACCATGGACGATTACGATGTTGATGTTTCCCTCGTTTCCTTGTATTCGACTACTTTTTCATGCGTTTTTGCTAGCTTCCTCATCTCAACTCGTGATTTAGTGAGCGGGGGAATCACAGTAGTTGAATATGATGAAATACACGAATACTTATGGATTTTACACAAGATTTATGTGTACCGTACACACATTTATATACATATTGCACATGTACACGTGTGTACAAAAAATCTGTTCAACACATTAAAAACATTTAAGTCGTACTTGATCTATCGTTGGCATCCATCCATATTAATCACCAATCGTTTTTCACGAGAAAATAAAGAGAAACTATGAAGAACCTGTTGATGAAGGAGAGAACATGAAGCAGGTTAGAATGGTGGACAAAAGCGTGCTATACATTATTAGATAACTCGCTCCTTACTTCTTGCTTCTTCAGTCAGTTGACCGATTGCCTGTACTTGGCTTGGTATGGCATGGCATGGCTTGACTTAACTCTCAGCTCGACTCTTAGTGGGCTCGCCGCTGCTTGAAAAATTGAATCAGTCTTCCTATTGAAAGATATCACGTATAGACTGTAGACACTCGTTTTTCATAATATACCGTCGGAAGACTTCAGACTGTATATATAATGATGAGGAATTGATCGATAGCCATGTTGCGACAGATTGCTTTCCAATGTGCCAATGCCAAATAAACGTATATAGAGACTACAGGCAGATACATAGACATTAAAAGGTAAAACTGTGTTGTCTGAAGGATACAAACTTATTGAGATGGAAATAGACTGCGGATGGAATTATACCGTTTTCATTTAACGGAGATCCCAATCCATTGTGTTTTATTATTAGAGTTGCTTTCGAGTGATTCTCTCTCATCTGCACTAATGAAGCCACGCGGCTGCCCCCGGCCGCTTCCCGCCTTGAACTTTTTTTTTCTCTCTGTCAAAAACGGCAAGGATGAAGATGCACCATACCAGATCAGACCATGCCATACATTATGCATATGCATCTACATTCTACATACAATACCATATAAAAAGAAAAGAATCAAGTCCATTCCTTTTGCCTACCCGTAATTTTTTATAGCTCCTTCCTTCGCTTGACATCAACATCTATCACGCCTCATGTATCGCGCGGTCCATATGTAAGGGAAGAGATGGACTCTGGTACAAATACAAGCTACCAAGTAGATCTTGTTCTTCCTCCTCCGTGATTCTTCTTTTCTGGATGTCTTAGGATAGTATGTAGTTTTGAAGCCAAGCCAAGAAGGCATAAAACAGGAGGTTGGATGAGACTTGATATTACTGTATAGCCGTAAGGGCCCCATCGCCATCATTATGGTTCCTTTTCTTCTTGCACACAATTGTACTGTGTATCTAAGTGTATATACATTATACAGGTATTACAAAGTCAAAGTCAAGACATTCGGTATTCGATCCTAACTTCTTTACATACTTAATATGTAGGTAGAAAGATCCAAGGGAAAGGACCTCAAGGCAAGTGAATTTTCCTTCCCTATACATTGACTGCTACACTCATTCCCTTCTTTTCTTATTCATCTTTTATTATTTCTTATCCTTTGTGACCACAGAAATACAAAAATATGCACGTACAACGTACAATATATTAATGTAATATATTATACAGGATCCCAGCGTTTTTTTTCTAGCCAAGTTGACCAGATGATGATCACCTTGTTGAATTCTTTATTTTTCATATTATGCATGTATAAATGTGTACTATTTTCTACATGTGTATAATCAGTATAACGTCCATATTATGTAAAAGAATAAGCTTTATCTCTCCCTCCTCAGTCATCATTAAAGATGCGGGTTATCAACAGTATTGTGGATTGTGGGCTGCTGTTCACTTGTCTTCTTTTTTTCTTTCCATCTTTTCTTTGATTCTCTTTCTCCTTTTCTACGTTTCTTTTTTATTTTTGCCGTAGGTATTTATTTTTTTGTAAGGGGAAAAACGGATTTTTATATTGTACTTATACATATAGAATGAAAATCCAGTGTTATGCATATCTGGTACAATCTACCCTGTAATTCAAATACGGGAATGAGTGGCGTTGTGCATCCACATGTACTGGCAGAAGTTCTGCTGGAGAAAATGAAGAGGAGGAGAAACTGAAAAACGGAGGGGGAGGAACGAAAAACCATCCATATCATTTCATAATCTTCCATACCATACCATATAGAGAAGAAATGCGAGTGAAAAACATGGATTTCTCGTTTTGTCCCTCTGATGTGTTCTTTCTTACCTTTTCTTTTTACCCCGACCCGAATTATAATGATAGGCTTGGGCACTTGTAAACTTTTCCTATGCTATAATTAATCCCCCTTGTAAAACCCATGTTTGTCTGTATGTATTTTCTCCATGTATCTACATCCTGGCTTCTTTCTTTGTTGTTCCTGCTCATGTTCAAATTATTGGTATTGGTCCGCCGACGTTCTCACTCTGTATTTATATATTTTGCTTCGTCTTTTTACCCGTAAATGTGAATAAATCAATGTCTCTTTCCGCTCCTTCCTCCTCCTCTTGCCTTTTTACTACATATATGACCGCATGTACATATATGACTTACATAAAGTCTGAAGGCTGTATAGTAAAGCAATTCTCTGTTAAATGTTATGTGTGTGTGTAGTACAAGTACAGAGTAAGTAATAAGTACAGCTACAACTATATTGTCTAGAGGAAAAGTGTATCAGAGAAACAGAGAGAAGCGAGCCAAAGACATTTACCACGACAAACACGTAGAGTATCGTTAACCTTCTTTCTTGTATATTGTCCTCAAGCCTTTGCTGCTTATTCAAGTTACCGTGCTTTTTCCTTGTCTATACATTATATATATGTTGGTTTTTGGTTTTCGGGGAAACACGTCTGACTCTCTTCGATCTGTCTGTCTAGTGGGTCATCCCATTTGCTATTATCATCATCATCATCATCAACGTGATAATCACTGTTGTCATGTATCATGTACAAATGAGAAGAAGGCAAAGGAAAAGAAGAAGAACAACAACAGTAAAATATGGAGGAAGCAACGGTCGGTTGGCTCTCGTTGATATTGAGTCAAATTAGTAGTGTCAGTAGATTTGACATGAAGTATTCTAATTCCTTCTGAGAAGGATGAGGGAAATATTGAGAGGCGCAGAAGACAACAGATCGAGAATCATCATCCATTTTTGTGCCTTATGGGCGTCTTTCAACTGTTTGGCAATGCATTCCACTTCGTGTTTGAGCATCCTCTCTGTTTACTGTTTTCTTCTTTTTTGCCATGTTATGCGTATGTGTTTGGCTGTTTGTCTGTTTGACTCACACGTTTCCACACACGGTTTGTAGATATATATGAGTCATTTTTTAGTTGCGGTTTTCGCCCAAAAATGTAGGCTTGCACCTTCGTTTTTAAAATATAATTTGATTTCAATAGACAACTGGCGTTTCGATAAGTTGTTCCGTCCATCTGCCGCAACAGAAGTATGGACAATGGGAGGAATTTGATTTGAAAATTGAATTTAGTCAATTTAGTGTTTAGAAGGTTTTCCAAAAGTGTTTTTTGTGTGTGTTTTGCTTAATAAAATTGAGCACGTCAATAGAACAATTATGATTATTATTGTAGTCTGTATATACATATATAGGTATGATGCAAAAAAAGGTGAAAAATGTGGGTTTGCTCTCCTTCACATTTCCTTAATCTACATGCACGCACTAGCTAAAGCCAAAGTCAAAGTAATGGCATAATAATGGATAAACAAGCAACTAGTCAGCCTATCAGCAAGCCTTCCTACTGCTAGCGCTGACCCTCTGCTTTTGCATCCAGGATGATGATCATCAGTGACTGACTGAGTGATTTTGATTGACATGGGGCTGTTGCATTTTTTGGAGTTTACAAAGTTGTTCTCTAATAGTTTATTATAATAATTTTTAGTTATATACATCATTTGAATTTGAAAAGTGAGGATTTGAAGGTATTCTTATGATTATCTGTCGTATATGTATGTATGTATATTGTATATGGACAGTAGAATAAGACGAATAAGAAAAACAAGGGCATGCGGAGTCAGAGGCACGCATCAGCATCACCTCATCGTCAGAAAGTTGGAATCCTGAATTATTTTTTGAATCTGTGTTCCTCCTTTCGATCCTTCTGTTTCTGTCCTGGTGACTACTACAACTTGTATAATGGTAATGATGATGATCATAATGATTATTATTATTATTATTGGTCTCGCTTATTTCCAAATTCTAAATTTCTTCTCTATTCTTACGTGTTTAGATTATGTGTAGTGTGCACTCGACATTTTGTAAAGATTAAAAGTGTATAGAGTGAAAGAGAAGTACTAAATACTGAATAATAATAACAGTCCAGCCTTTATCTTTTATAATACAGGTGAATATTGAATATAACAACAGTAATATATCTATCGTATGAAAATATGTTATGTGAGATGATATGATTAGGTGAGCTGGTTCAATGGCTTCATGTATGGGACAAGGATAGAAAATTTTGAGGAGAGGAAAATCAGAATAAGAATGAGAATAGGGTTAAAGCATGTAGGGAAGAGCGAAAAGATTCAATATTGAAGCAGATGGGACGTGGAGCCACAGCATCAGAAAGAGCAAGAGAAAAGCAGTTGATGTGATGTGATGATTTTAACTGGAGGCTTTAAAAACCAGTCTGATTTCCAGCTCGATTTGTAATAAGTCAAGAGTTGTTTCTTCTCTCTCCCTCTTTCTTTTCTCTCGCATTCATGCACAGATATACGTAAAGCTTAAGTTTTAAGTTACATTATCAAAACCAAGACTATGACCACGAACATGAAAAAAGAAGAAGAAGACCAGGTATAACGCATACCTTCAAATTAGTATATATATTGCAAGACGAGCCTAGTGTTTTATATATGCATTGAATCTCGTTTTGGAAAATGTATATCATCAGATTCTCGATCCTTTCCTTATTACCAAACCCCATGTACATGTCAGTCACAAAAATATATAACTATACACAAGTACCAACAGAATTCGACTTTGACATCTATAGGTTTTAGGTATAGAAAAGCAGGAGATTCCATGTTAAATCCAAGTGTAACAGTTGACTACACACATTTTAAAGGTGGAGAGAGGGACAGCAAAGAAACCAACTTGGAAGGGTAAAGGGATTCATCATTTGAATCAATAAACTCGATTCGAGTTACAAGTGAAAATGAAAATGAAAACAGCAGAAAAGAAAAGAAATTGGGAGTAAAAAACAGGAGGAAAAGAAAGAACAAAAGTACCTTTAACATTTAAACTTGGCATTTTGCAAAAGCGTCCAAGTTCAAGCGGATCGTCAAAAAATGCTCAAACAATTATGCTGAGAATCCCTTGAGCTTTGAGCCTGACCATAATAACGTATGTATCCGTGTTAGTCATAACATAATCATGATTATTATGTTTTGAGGCATTTTGTATTTGTATGCATACACGGCTCACCCGCTATACTGGACCTGGGTTAAAACAAATTTTTTCTGTATAACCAACGTTTTTATACAGTACCGGAAAAATAACGGTCGTAGTGTCCGGGAAAGCCTTTCGATGCATCCAATTTTTGTTGCTGTACGTTCATTATATCTGTAGCACATGTGAGTGTTCACTATAACTAATGTCCCGTGTATACAGATTAAATGCTGTGGATGCTGCCCAAACTGTATAAACTGTAGAAGAGCCAACAACGATGGTCTGGCCAAGGAATGGGTCAAGTCAAGGTGGAGAAATTATTTCTCTCTACCCATTCGTTTATCGAATCAACATGTGTCAAGTTTATGCAGTTGTTTTACATTTTAGAATTCCTTCTCATCTATGTGTATGTGTGTATTCAGTGCTCAGACACACGGATATTACAAAGTACAAAAATATGCATAATACAATTTATATGTAGATACATATTTACATAGATATACCTCACGCATTGGGTCCTTGCCTGATCTTCCTTATTATTATTATACACCGTGCTAAAGATACACAGCTACGGACTTTCATATTTTATATTCATTTTACATGAACATGTACAATAAAATAGCGGCTTACGCTGCTCATTATAACTTGGGATAAAGTGAGGTGCCGGTGATATTACATTGTGATATGATATAACATAACATATCATATAGCCATAAGGTTTAGCATATCATTATTTCTATTATTATTATTACAATCAAAAGGTATTTTGTAGGAGTTGATGTTCTTGTAGTTAAAGTGGTGGCTTCAATATGTATCTGGTTGAAACCCAAAAGCGAAAAGAGTCCCTCAATTATTTGTATTTGTAACTATTAGTCAGATCACATACCTCCATCGAAACACCCAACGGTTCATCGCAGTCAGTCAGTTAGTCCGTCTGTAATAATAATTTTAACCCCGAAAGAAATAGATAGAGAGAAAAAGAGATGAATAATATCCAGGAGGCAAGCTGCTTTTTCTCATCTATCTGCTGGCCTCATAGTCTTCTCAAAAAGTGCAAATGCAAAACAGACGAGAAGTGGATAAGAGAGAAAGAAATAGGTAGAAAGATTATAGAAAACAGCAACAGCATGGCTTTCCTTTTGGTTTCGCTCTTGCTCTTGCTACTCTTTAAACTTGACCCTCAATCATTTTTATTGTTGTATGAATAAGCCATCATAAACCTGCCAAAAATCCTAGAGCATCCTCAGCCACCTCTGATTGCAGCCTATTCATCCTTCATCGTATTTTTTCGAGGTATGTACACACATCATGATGAGAATGAAACGTAACTCAGAAATTTCAGAACCTCTGTATGCACACGCATACACAGATAGATATGTATGTACACACAGACAGCTTTGGATTTGGTTGTCCATCTCTGTTTTTTTTGCACAATTTTTTTGCCTTTTTGTTCTCGTCACTTCTTCTTTTACTTTTCCTGCTCACACCAACATCATAAATACATATGTATGTATGCACACTAATCGAAGGGATAGCACTGAAAACAATCACAATTGTTATACAATGCATTCCCATTAGCAAGTTTTTTTCTTGCTTTTCGTTCTTGTACATACTGTACACTGGTAATTCCTATAGAGCGGTCATTGAAATTTGAAATAAACTTATCTGATGCCATTTCCATTTCGTTTATACGTTTTACATATAAGCATAGCATACATATACATATATGTTTGGCATATAAGCATATTTACCGAGTATCTTTATGTATAATGCTGTATTTTTCGGGTTTCTTTTTCAAAGTTATACATATCAACAATAAACCCGTTCCAGTTTTAATTTCCAGACAAAGTAAGCTGTAAAAGTATCAGGTGTACGGACACTTTACCTTTAAAGGGGGTAAGGGGTGCAAAAGCTCAAGTATTTTGCCTGATTTACCCCCCTTTTGAGGGTTGTAGAAAGTCTCGGATTCACCAGAGTAGATTTAAATCTAAATAACTTGTCAAAAATACGCCATGTTATTGTCAACATTAAAGCTTGTGTTGTACGAATTTTGAATTTGGAACAGGTTTATGTTTATTTCCAAACGTGAAAGCTCAGTGTACGATGCTTCTTCTCATTTCGTCCAGTCAGCCGTGTGATATTGCATCAACATCCATTACACCTGCATTTTTGCACAGAATGTATGATGCTTGTATATTATATTGTCTAAGGATCGAAAATAGTATTACATACATATGTCCAAAGAACACATCAGATAAAAGGAGAACCAGTAGTACGGCAAAAGTTGTAGTTGTATGTACTACAATATGCAGTTGGGGAAACTACTTTTGTAGTAGCGTGGAGCGTGTACATTATGACCACCACCACATTTTTTGTCCTCCTCTTCAACTTCATCTTGCATCTTACAACTTACATCGTGTTTTGTGTTTAACAATAAGGCAAATTATTTATGACTTTACAACAAGTACAACACCAAGTCTAGTACTCTTGTCTCTTGTCTTTTTCGTACAATAGATTCATATATTATTATATTATGAACTTCACACTCATATTTTGCCGAGTAAGAGAGAGAGTACCAAAATAACTTCATGTATTTGATCATGTGTGCACGTATACATAGATGTAAGGTGTTAGACTTTGACTTGGTTTTTACATTCGGAAAATGTTGTGGAGATGGATAAGACGGTAGAGTTTTTTTTTCTAAGTTTGGGTTTTCCTTTTTTGCTTGGTTTTTATTATTTTTATATTATATTATTATATGATTATGGTACATGTATGTATGTATGGGCAATGTGCACGGAGTTTTAGTTTTGTTCCGAGTTCGAATTGTGGTGGCTGTTGATGAGTGAGAATTAGGGAGTTAAAAAAATGAGCAGAGAGGAACAGCAAGAGATGAAAAAATGTGTAAGTAGTTGTGCAGGGAGAGAAAAATAGTGCTGGCTCTCTTTTCTACCCTCCAAGTAGTCGTTAAAACAAAGGCTATTATTATTATTACTATTATTTGAGCTTAACTCACAGATGGAAATTAAAGTTAAAGCCTACAGGCAAGACACACAGGCAAATCAATGTCGCTCCAGTGTTTTTATCGTTACATGTATAATACAAGCTTCTTACATCAGTATTGTCGGTTTATATGTAGACACATTGTAAATACATTCGCCATGAACGTTTGCTTATACGTATGAAATGTCCCTGTCTTACTTCCTCTGTGTCTGTCTTATTCAGTTTTTCGTTCACATTGATTACAATAAAGTACTAGGCTGAAAAGCAATACTGCTGCTGATCAAGTTTAATTAGGAGTTTTACTTTTAGTGATAATAAAAATAAAAGATGGAGAGAGAGAGAGAGACAAAGAAAAACTGAAAAAGTATGTGATAATAATATTATTATTATTAAGTATCATGATAAAAAATCAAGTTTTATATATCCTCCCACTTTATAATCATATCATAATCTCATAAGTTAACAGCTCGCCGTTCTGTGAGCGTATCTTTTTGTGTGCTTGGGAATTATGGGAGTTTTTGGTTTTGTTTTTATTTATTGAGTGCCTCGACGCATTATTGTTGCTGACTATTGAACACGTTGGACACGCTGACTTGTGAGCACAGACAATAATTTTGTGACAAGTAGAAGGCCACAAACTGGTGTTATACACTTTTCGTGAGTCTCTTGTTCTTGTCTCCTCTCTACCTCCATGTACATATGGTTTTGTCACTTCACTTCATTTGAGGATGTTTAACGTATCTGGCAAAGCCTTCAATTTCGATTTCAATGAAGGTATTGTTTTAAAAGATTAACTATGTGTTATTCTCTATGAAAGAGTTAAACCCGAGAACGACAATAAACAAAGCTTGTGTAAGTAATACATATGTATTATGTACACATAAGCAACATACAATATGCATATTATGGAATAGGTAGATTTTTATACGACAAAGACGTGAAAACAAAAGAGTTTATAGTAAAGCTCATCAGTAAAAAGGTTGAAAACCGGAAAGGTTGACGAGTCTCCATAGTCTTTTTCTATCGCATTGGGCTTTCGAGAGTCCTGAACTTGAACTTTTATTGATTGATCGTAGACGCTGATAGGCAAATATTACGATAACGACTCTTATCAAATCCACCGCATCGAGAATTGAGAACATCCATGCATACATAGCATAAGACAAGGCAACCCACCAACACAAAGTACAGGATATAGGTTGAAATAATACATAATACCGATGCGTAATGTATTATGTATTTATACTATATAGAATATAGAATCAAAAGAAAACACTCAACTTCCAAACATCAAGGTTGACTTTAAGAGAACAGTTTAAATGCATCTTGAACTGCAATATACAGAAAAAGATCGTGAAATGAAATGAAATTCTGGGTTTTTTATGCACCTTCCCTCTCGTTCTCGATTGAACAAGATTCTTTATAGCTTATTAGTGAGAGAGGACAATGAATGCTTGATTTGAATAGTGGATTGAAAATGTGTGTATACCTATATACAAATAGTTAGGAATACAGCGGAAATGTAAGTAAGTATGTCTACTATCGAACTACAAATGTTATCAGCTATCGAGCAGGCATTTGATTGTGTGTGTTGTATTTTGTGTGTTTTGAATTTTATGGAGGAAAATCCTTAACACAGATTGAAGGTAAAAGTTAGAGCATCGCAGATAAGAAGAGTGAGCCGAGGTGAGAATTGAAGTGTAAGAGCATCCAGGGTTTTTTCTTTCCTCCTTTCACGTGTGTGTGTGTGTGTGTGTGTATTATAGATTTCATCATTACGAGCGAATAAAAAGGAATTTATTACCAATGTGTGTTTCTACCTTTTTGTCTTCTTTCTCCAGATCTACATATTATACGTCCTATATGCATAAAAACTGATGCTTGAACTTACTTTAGAGTGTCAGGTTGAGTTTCGAATTTGAATTTTTGAATCTGTTCTGCATTATGTGTTTATTTATTTACAGTTTTGCTTGTTACGTAGAATGCATCAGCAAGATTAATATAGGTTTTATGCATGTGTGTGTACAAATAAAGGGGATAGGAATAATAGTAATAAAAAGAGAAATTAATCTATACCAGCAAGATGACTACCTATTTATAATAACGTATTGAGTCATTGCCTGGAACTCATAATTTATATTTCTATGTCCAGCTCTCATTTCTCTCCTTCTGTTCCTCCACTTCTCCCTTTTATAAGCAGCGTGCTTGTGGGTCCTTGATAATAGAAAAGAAAAGAGTATATAGAATAATGGTATGCCGTTTATACTGTATTTGTATAAATACTAAGTGTATGGTCTATGTATGTATGTGTATGAGAGAAAGAGAGAGAGAGAGAGTAAAAAATGATTTGTTGCTAGTATTCATGAGTTGAGGCAGCAAAAGCATAACATCGTATCCTGCATCTGAATGAAATGAATAAAAATTTTCAGTTTTAACTTTTAACACCGCAGGATAAGGATGGATATATCGACAGATGGACGGTTAATTGGAAGTTGCATTTTTTATCCAGGGATTCATGCAGTCAAAGAGTAAAATTATTATGTATATAGTATACGCAGAGACTGGGATGAGCCAACACCATCACTTTTCCATGCAAGAGTATAACTGACCGTTCATGTGTAGGTTTTGTTTTATTATATACATGTAATATGATAGAAGGCACCTAGTGCAGATATATGTATTACGTATATATAGTCTGTACTGTCCATAGACACAAATTTCGTCTTGTTGTTTGTTTCTACGTAAAACTGAAGGGTAGAAGATAGAGGCAGGCAAGCGAGCAGGAGGCTTCACTTACCTATAAACAAGGCAATCTATATTTAATAATAATAATAACAAAAAAGTTGAAGATCATGGATATACATGTATTATTTGTATATATGTAAGATCAGTATTATATATGTACGCGCTTGTACAAATTTTCCTCTTTTCTAAAGATACATCCCAAGATACTAAAAGTTGTTAAAAGTTGGGGCAGAACTTATAAGGAAGATGCTCATCCTGAGCTTCAACATTTAATGTCTACCATTCACCGTGTGATAAGGCATTACATGTACGTTTTCCTCCTTCTCTTCATCCCGATATTAAATAATATCCACGGCATTGGGCAGTGTATTGTGTATTGAACGGTGCATTACATAATACGGTATTGAATGTTATCTAAATGTGTGGTGTGATGCAATGATGCAGAATTGGATGGATACAGGACAAGTAAAAGCATCATATTAAAAGCACAAGTTTTCAAATATTGAAACTGAAGAAAGTTTATAAGAACATATGCATGTGTATGTGCATCATCATATCATATCTTTCTGCCGCACGCCTTCAACTTCTTATTCATTCTTCCTCTGGTTCGATCCGATCAAAAATGGGTTCACTCTTCTTTTGAGCCAGTCTTAGTAATTTCGATAAAAGTTGTACACACGCCCAGACTGCCCAAAAAATCTCCTCGGTGAGTTTTAGAATATGTATCATGCGTGCAAAGGATTCACTCATCTTTGTCTTCTTGTTCTTCTTCTTCTATAGCATTGAGGACGTTTAAGCTTAACGCCTCAAATTGTAAAATTGTAGTATATAATGAAAGGTCTTTTTTATCGGGAAGTAATCTGAACGCTCTACACAATGAAATGTACGTACTGTCCGTTTATGAGGGTAAGCAAAGCGTTTTGGGTAATGCTGCTGTGCTGTTGCTGGTGTTACTGGTCCGAAAAATAGGATTACTTGAGTATTAGTATTAGTTGAGGTCTTTTCTCTTTCAATCCACAATCCAAAGTCATTTGGCTCAATAAGGAAGGAACATAAAGAAGGGTTTTTAAGGATTTGATACTTTTAAAGGAAAAATTGTGAAAAGGTGTGTAGAGAACGAGAATGAGACGTTATCTAATTCCTCGGCTTATAACAAGCGTCAGTATAGTTTGTATGCAATTTTGTTTTACACTATAGTTATGTAAGTATGTATTGGGTAATATTTATATGCGCATATGTATCTGTATATAAAGTTTAAGTATTGGGGTGACTTTCTATTTTTTGATTCCGCTTTTCCCCCTCCACTTAAACTTTTTTAAAGAACGGGTATTACACCTCGAGCATTATTGTACAGTAGTGTCTAATCATTATTTATTAGATGTATTATCTGAGCCAAAATTTGAAAGATTAGCCAGCTAAGAAGTAGGAGAAGGAGAAGAAGAA
>JAQIVE010000211.1:0-46213 GCA_034698285.1 Sminthurinus bimaculatus | reverse complement strand
TCGGAAAACTTTGGCGGACACACAGACAGAAACACACACACACAGACAGAATTGATGCTTTAGAGTAATAGTAGATACATATTTAGATGCAGTTTCTAGTTCAATGTACTTATAATTGTAACAACTGATGAATAATTTACAAAAAAATGAAAATATTGTACAAAAACACCAAAAAAATCCAGTTGAAAAAAAATCTTTACTAATCTCATGAGACTTGACAAAATCGGTGATTTTTGATGAGATTTTATTGAAAGTTCCTCAAAATTTCATCCAAGCTCGTTGACAAGATTTTTTAGGAATTTTACCGAAATTTTATGAAACTAGTTGAAAAGATTTTTTTCTCATGGATTTTAAATGCAGAGCGATGAAGAAGGCAGCACAAATTTTGGAAATAAAGAATGATAAAACTTTAAAGTTTGAAATTCCGACAATTGTTTTATCTTTCAACAACTTTAGAATTTCTGGAAATTACTTTTGCAAGGATTCTTTAAAATGTATTGCATTTATTTTATTTTTTTAGTACATTATTTATCATTTGAAAGTCTACCCATTATTTTTACATCAATTTGAAAAAAACTCTGCACTATTTACTACTTTTGCATCAAACGCATTCCATGAATTATACATTATAATTTATAATCTACATTTCCTCGCTGGCTCTATAATATAGTTTATCGTCATCAGAATCTTTGCCCATAAAGTCTTCTCCCTCGGAATCTGAAGAATGGATCTTTGACTTTGATTTTTTCTCTGGATTTTTCGAGTTTTTGAGCATGGCCTTGGCAATCTCTGTAAAATGCAGGACACTTGCAATCTTTTCCTTTTTGTCATCCGTGGCTAGTTGTTGGTTATAGTAAATCAGGAGCTCGTCCAAGTGGGCCAAAGTGACGTTCAAATACTTTTGGAATATTTCCGGTCCCTCTTCTTTCAGGCTACTGAGCGGCGTCAGGGATTGACCAACAACTTCGATCACCGAGAGGTGCATGAAATAAGCTAAGACAAAAAACCAAAACCAAGGATCATACCAAAAATCAAAAAGTGCGTCGTAAACAAAAACAAGCTAGGTTGTCAATGAAAAACGTAAAATGGTACCTTTAGGCGCGCTGAGACCTGGCAAAGTTCGTTCCAGGATGTTCAGTATATAATCGGTGATCTTGCGATTATTTAAAAATTCTTCAAAATTTGGGCCTGAGGGCCCGAATCGACTTTTCCGGAAGAGCAACGCTGCTAACTGGAGGACCCAGTGGTTGGGGTGAAGAAACGTGACCTGCTCACCCTGAACCTTGGCCAGCTCTTCGGCAATGAACGTGGGCAACCCATCCTTTTGAACCTTTTCAAGCCCCTCGAAGAGGGCACTGACTCGATTTTTGAGGGCCTGTCTCGATAACTGAACTATATTCTTCTTCTTCTTCTTTTTTTCATTGTTCCCCTCCTCCTTTTTCTCCTCAGTTTTTACCTCCTCTATTTTCTCCTCCTCTTCCTCCTTTTTCTCCTCCTCCTCCTTCTCCTCCACCTGCTTTTTCTCCTCTTCTTCCTCCTCCTCCTCCTCCTCTATTTTTTCCGCCTCCTCCTCCTCCTCCTCCTCCCCCTCCTCAACAATGTCCTCTTCGCCCTCTTCCGGAATAATCTTATGACACTTTGAGCACTTCCAAAATTCAAACGCCGTGTTTTGATCCTCCAAAGTTCCCTGACCATTTTCATCTTTATTTGTTATAGTTGTTGGAACAGGAATTTCAAAACTGGATTCTTCTGGCGCCAAAAAGTTGGGGACGAAGTAACCCACTTCTAAGGGATCCTTGGATTCTTGTTCCACAATTATCTTTTGATAGCAAGGTTGACAAGTTAGGGCGCTCTGATAGGTTCCGAATTCCGTGGGGTCCCGACAGAGGGCGCAGGTGCAGGGGCGCTTGAACTTCTTGGAGTAGAGTTGCTGCCGTATCGCCGTCCCCTTAAGATAGAGACTGTCGTCCAGGCGGTTGAGGTAGAGACGATCCCCCTTTTTTAGGTCAAATGAGGCTCGAATTCTGATCCGACGATCTGGATAGTCTCCTAACAAGAAAAAAGACAGAACGGTCGAGTGATCTGAAACCTATTGATTTTGATACAATTTATTGAGTAATAATGGTGTAAAAAGTTGGTTACCTCTCGCTATAAAGCAGTTTGGAGCACAGGAGTGCGGAAAATGGCTCGCTTTTTGATACACAATATCAAAAGAGTTGTTGAATGAATTTCTGTAAGTAAAAACCAAAAGTATACGAATTTTTAAAAAACGGTAAGTTATAGTTAAAATTATGGAAATTTTCTTTAAAACTAAACATAGTGTCTACCCTAAGAAAAAAAATCTTTTGAAATGTGGGAACAATTTGTTTATATTTTACAAGATTCCCGAAGAAAAAATTGGCCGAAATTTCTTAGCGTATATGCAGCTCGTTTTTGGCCGAATTTTGCCAGACTTTCACCAAATTTTACAAATTTGTTCAGATTTCCGGTAAAATTTGGCTCAATTCGTACAATTTTGACTACACGACCCAGATTTCTGGTTTTTGGTAGAATTTGCGGGAAATTTTGGTAAAATTTTCATGACAGTTAATCAAAATCTTATCAAAATTGAAAAGGTTTTGGACCAAAATTCGGTTGAAAATTCATAGCAGCATTTAACAAGATTTTTTCTTAAGGGTAACTTTTTTCTCCATATTATTTATTATTTATCATACTTGTCGCTATGAACTCTGGGCTCCAAATTGAATCCAGCTTCTCGGGAGATTTGTCCCAGCTTTGGAGGAAGGTCCTTCAACAGATTCTGCTCCTCTTCAGTGTCTAGCGAAGAAAAATGTGATAACCCCAGATACAACATATCTATATAATCATCACTTTCTTCTTGGACTTGATTTTCCGGAAGAATCTCAAGGAGTTCCTTCCAGATCTTGGGTTTGTTCTTGGCCAGGCCGATAGCGCGCGCGGTGGTGATCATTCGCCAATATTCATCAAAAATTTGGAGACCTTTAGAACTATTATACTTTTCACCGTTGAACCTTATTTTATTCTTTGTAAATATTTTGCACTCGTAATCCGTATGCATTGATTCCTATAAAAATTAACAAAACAAAAAAGTTAAAATTGGCGGGAATTTTTTTTTTCATAAAAACGAAGTTGAACTTTCTTCAAACTTTTTTTGACATTACCTGAGCACAAGTTTTGGAACAAACCGGCCATCCGCAAGTTGGGCATTGCCGATCTTCGTCCAATTCGAGACTTACTTCACCAGATCCTGATGATGGTGCAGTATCAACAGGATCAGGAATTTTTTCAGCTTGTTCAATTTCAGAGGTAGATGGCGTTGGCTCCTCAACTTTTTCTTCGGTCGACTCTCCCACCTTTTCCGATTCAGTTTCCTCCGATTTCCCGCCCATTCCGAGAATCGACTTGAAATTTTGGAGCAACGACTTTTTTCCCTCAGACTGTTCCGTTGAAGCTCCAGGTTGTTCAGTTTTTTTAGTGTCCTTGTCATCTTTTTTCTTATCAATTTTTCCGAATCGGACGGTGACCCCGCAGGAGAGACAAAAGGTGAACTTTTTCTTGCCCTGGATTTCGGTTTTCTTGGGCACATACGACATGTGATGTATCAGCGGGATTTCCTCGACAACAACGTCGCCTTGCTTTATATCCTGAGTGGCGACGGCATATTTTGTGGTGAAACCGCAATTATTTTTTAGTTGACCTTTGTCTTCGTCGTCATCCTCATAGGGAATCAGGTCAATGGGGAACTTCCGGGAGGCGAGACAATTCGGCTTGTGGTTCTTCCAGTCAACTCGCTGGTGGTCCACGGAGCAGTAGGCGACTAGCTGACAACCCGAACAAAATTGAGCATTCTTCGTCTCCTCGCAAACGGCACAACGTCGTCGGGGCTTCTTCTTATTTTATTCCTGTACAATATTAATTTTAAAAAACAAATTGTTAAAAAATGTAAAAAAATATCTTTTTTAAAATGTTAATTTATGCTAACCTCAGCCTTTTCGTCACCATCGTGATCAGTCGAAGGGTTTTCCAAATTTTCTGCTTTTTCTTCCAAGTTTTGTTCCTTTTCACCTTGATCCGGAGATTCTGGAGATTTGTCAGCTTCTTTGGCCATGATCGTGAGATACCGGTGGATGTATTATGTGTGTATGCAATGTACAGGTACAGATAGTTCTAGAAACGTGATAAGTAAAGCATGCGTTAAAAAACTTAAGTTGAGAGTATCGACTTGAAAAAAAGTTAAACAGTACATGTATAATGCATATTGATTGTTGAACACAGCGGAAAAAGACGAAAGCAAAAGGTAATTGCCTTCATAAAAGAGTTAATGGCACATAAAAAAGTTAAATAATACCGCATTTTCATTGTGCACTACCTTTAACTCTGGCTAATTTTTGTTAAATAATTACAAAATACATATCCATCCTTTTACAACAAAGAACAATGACAACAATGAGTGTATGTATATTGAAAACGGATAAATTATATTTTTTCTTCTCTTTTCAAAAAAAACTAGGTTTTGGAAAAAAAATTCAAACAGTATTGCATTTTTTAGACGTCCTTGGACTATAATAACATGCTGTTATTTTACGATTTTTGGCATGAAATTTGAGGAGATATTTAGGGTTTAAAAAAATGTCCTCAGGGGAACATTTCTTTGAGGGTCCGCAAAAATTGGACTTGGTTTTTATTTTGGGGCACTAATCCTTGTTTATTTTTCAGAATTTCTTAAATGTTTGAACACGATTTTTTGTTAAAAAATAAAAGTATTTTGTAAGCATATAAAAATGGAAGTATGAAGTATGGCCTTAGAAAAATATTTTGCCAAAAAATATCATGAAATTTTGACGAGATTTCGATGAATTTTGATGAAAATACCATCAAAAATTGTCAATATTGCCAAATCTCACAAAATTTTGATGAAAATACCATCAAAAATTGTCATTATTGCAAAATCTCATGAAAGTTTTACAAAACTCGATACATTTTTCTAAGAGCATATTTATTGACCCTACAGCTACTTACTGAGAATTTAAGTAAAAGTAAAAGATAAAGTTTTTTGAACATTAAATTTTAAACAAGATTTTTAAAATGACTCTTGAAACATCATGACAAGCTGCAGCCGGTTCGCTTGCCATAAGCGGCGGTGATTTCGGGAAGAATGACACTGCGGATAAACTCTAGTTGATTACTGACGATGGGGTTTCTGTAATGGCGGATGGTTTTGGTCGTCAGTTTTTTGATGCCCGGCCGGTGAATGAGAAATGCAGTGCTCAAAATATGAAAGTCGTAGTCAAGGAGACAGAGAATGTAGGCCTAAAAATTAAAAAAGTACTTTAATATGGGGTCCATCGAATTTTCAAAAAAAACATGATCTTCTGAATGTGAGACTCTAAAACCTGCGACATTTTGTCGTTCTGTCCGTCCCAACTTAGCCGTTCATCATAGAGGGGGTCGTTTTTGGTTCCAATGTAGAGGGGCTCCCAATTCACAAATTTGTACGTCCTCTTGCCAACATGAAAGGTGCGAAGTATCCCATCGGATTTTGCCGCGATCCACTTGTCCTGCCAAGGAAATCTGTGACAGGGCTCACACACGAACGAGTGAAAAGGAATCGCCCTTCTCCCCGCCAATAGACCCTGCAACTCAGTCTTGTTCTTTGGAAGGATTCTGACCAGTTGGTCCAGCTCGAAAATCGGGAGGGTGTACACTCTGGGCCTGGTTTGACCTGACCCTTGACCTCCAGTTCGCCTCACCATTTTGATAAAGTCCTGGGCAAGTCCCGGGTTGGGATACAGCTCAATGTCCGAGGCGAGGATGTACAAAGTTGGGGCATTTTCCCGGGCGACGTTTCGACCCACGTTGACCGGGTAGGTCAAGTTGGCCTTCTTTTTGTAGGTCACACTGGACAGGCGGAAAAAAGGTTTGATTTTGCAATTCACTTTTTCCTTCAAGAAACCTTTAAACTTTTTCAAAAAGGTGGAAGTCGGGGGGTGGTTCAGGTCAAAGTATAGGTGAAAGGTCACGAATTTCTTGATGAGGTCAATGCACTCTCTCAGATACAAAATTCGCTTGACAGTTTCTTCGAAATCGGTGCCCGGGGCATAAAGGGCGACGGACAGGGGGGCTCGCCACCGGTCAATTAAGGGGTGCAAATTGTCCAGGTAGGTAAAGTCCGAGTGGGTCGTGTAGGTGACGCTTTCGTCACACTTGAAGCGCTTGGTGCCCACTTTGAAATTTTGGTATATTTTGAATTTCCCGCGCACTTTGACACTGGGGATGGGATGAAAAGTGTCACAGGAATAGTTCAGTCTTTTTTGGAGTAAAGATTTATTATTGACAACATTGTCGTTTAAAATTGCTAAAATATTTGGCAGGTTGCTTCCAACACTTTTAATTTTATTATCCGCAACATTATTATTAAAACTTTTGGATTTTTGTACACTAGAAACAGAGGCAGACTCCATTCTTTTTACACGGGCTGGAATTTGAATTTTCCCGCTTGGTTTTTCAAGGTCTTGTGACTTTTTATTTTTATAGACGTTTTTTTGTAGATTTGAATTGTTTAAAGGTGAAGATCTTCGAGGTTGCTCCAAATGAACTTTGATAAAATTTTGCTTTTTGGGCAAAATGCCCACCCTGTTAATGGATAATGGCCGATGTGGCTTGTGCATCATCAGCATTTTGGAATGACGTTGATTTTGGTGGAACACAAAATAAATATAGAAAAACAGTAAAAAGTTGAGTGAGAGACTGATGCGTAAAATTGTTTGATTTTTGAACTTTGCAAACATTAGTTCGTAGGTTCGCTTGAGTCGAATTTTCTTCCACATCATTTTGACCGGTCCAAAGGTTCTGCTGAAAGGTCGATTGCCCATTTTTTAATTGTGTAATACACTTTGATCTTCCATTGAATCATTGAACTTAGGAAATCTTGATGCACAGGTGTAATAAATATTATTTTTAAAGTCGAAATTTATAACTTTGGCACTTTCAATAACAAACCTTTGTGTTCTCCCAAAATTAAGTTCATTTTTCATGTGAAAATTATAATTGTTTATAAAAAAATGGGTAATATTCTTTATTTTTCATTCTTCCGTTTTGTGCTGCAATACTAATTTCAGTAAATATTACTTAAGTAATAAAGGTACTTTTAGTACTTGGAAGGATAATTAGGTAATAATGCTGCTGGTTGCATCAAAAATTCAATGTTATATGCTCCTTTATTACCTTGTGTATCCATTTAATCATTTACGTCACATCTAATTACTTTTACATACAATTACGTCAAGTGTCTTACACATAGCAGACTCATTAAGAAATTAAAATGTGCATTAATTGGCAGAGCTTACATTTTATGACCAACACGACTAATTAAGGCCTTTCCTTATACATGTAGTGACTTTAACAAAGTAAAGCTAAAAAAAATTCGTAAAAACTACCAAATACGACATTTTGAAGCACATTTATTATTTGTATTATTACAATATACAGGGTGTTCAATAACGCGAAATACAGGATTCAAAAATTCATATTTCAGAAACCGAAATGTGCCAAGTACCGAAATGTGTTAAACCGTGATAAAAGTAGGCATTAAAGTAATGCATTATTGAAAATACCTTTACACATCAGGTTACGCTGGTAACACAAGGTCAAACTTTAAACCCAGGGGAAAACACATTTAAATTTAAATTATAGCGCCAAAAATTCATTTTATAAAAAATCTACAACATTTTTTAGTGGATTCATCTGTTAGAAATTAATTTGGCACCCAAATTGAAGCTTCAACGTCTTTTATTATTCGTTCAGGTTTGACCTTGGGTGATCTGAACGGATTCCTGCGCCACCTGGCGTTTAAAAGGAATTTGTAAAAAGGCATTGGCTTGATGCGTAGTTATCACGTTTTAACACATGTCGATATTTACAGTGGCCTCTGGTATATGAATTTTTGAACTATTTATTGCCTGAACACCCTGTATTAAGAAATAACATTCTAGAAACAAATTGAAGTTCAAGAAACTTGCGAGAATGCTTCTTCATTCATATTTAGTTTACATGGTTTTTTATGGATATTAAGTTTTAATCTTTGATGGATAAGAAAAATAATACACGAATATTTTACCTGTTATTGAACGTTTATCGACAGTTCATTCCATTTGCTGTGTACATATTATGTGCGGAGATGACTTGATGCCAAATTATTTATAAAAATTTGATGCCAACCAGTACTCTAAAGTCTAAGCACAAAATTAACCTTTTAATGTGTTATCATATTTCATTTAAAAATTGGTCGAAAAAACAAATAAACCGAAATGTAGGAAAAAACCGTCCTCAGGTTCAATAATAGCTAACAAACTGTAGAATCTAAATTACTATTGACACAAAGCCGAATTGCAAAAAACTACCATTTTTTAATTTTATTTTCTTCTCTTGTATTGAAATTATATGTATGTGCTGCTAAATATGTTTTAACTATCACTCTGTCTGTACATTGTTTAATAATCCAAGTACTTAGTACTTAACTGTACTTTTTTGTGTTGCATATTATCTGCATATCTTAAATCCGTCTGTCGGTTTGTAAAATCATATTTGAACTTTTTAGAAACAGTTAATAAATGGACACAAAGCATAAACTAAAAATAATTATCAGCTATGCATATTTTACTAAAATTAAAGTACCGCAAAATGTGGCATTGTACGCCACCTAAAATTTGACGGTAAGTACGCATACAGCAATCAGCAATAATTTAGTGCGGTACCTTCAATAGTATCTACGGCTTACCATTAAAATGTTTTGATAGCCTACTGCCTGTTGCTCTAAATACTGCGACGCTCATGCGGCAGCCTTTAATACTGCAGCAACTCAAATAGTGCGGCGGCTCTATATGCTCAAAAACAAATACTCCAAAGTTCAGCTTCCGTACTATTTCAAATTTGACGGTATGAAAACATTGCTCCCGTCAATCATATTATTATGTGCAACAAATAGGGAAAAATTTAACTTACCGTAAATGACATAATAATATGCCTGGATAACTATTTGATAAATCCTCGTAAGACTAAATGCTGCTCCATTTAAAAAGCACGTAGCAAGTTCCCCCATGGCACATTATTATATGCTGGATAATTATAATGTATTTTACGGTACTAGCGCCGAGGTTTGTGAATTCATAAAATTCGCCTCCCACTCAATCTGTAACATTGTCTAAGGTCCAAATTTGCACAGACTACAAATCAAACAGCCAAAACCACAGCAAAGTAACCAAATATAGTGTAGTGAACAATATTAAATTTAAACTCAAGTTGTCAACGCAAAGCGGACACTCTATCGGATTTTGACAAATGGTTCAAAATACATTTACAATGGTCTCCAACGATAAATTCAAATTGTAGCAACAGAAACTGAGTAAAACATATCGTAAAAACAATAGGAAAATCGAATTTGAGTTCCTTTTTGCAGCTTTTTGTTCGTGTTAAAAAAAGTCGCGCAAAAAATAGATCAATATTTTTCCAGACAATGTTCCATAAATATTTAAGTAACGTATATAACATGTGCAGATAAAAGGTTTCGACCCTATTTTCCAATTTCCTTGTTTTGATCCACTATTAAATTAAATAAAATTCAATTTACTGGGTTTCCAATTGTCCACTTGCCAGTGTCAGTGGAATAAATTGTATTTTGCGGTATTTTTTTGAACCCGTGAAAATGTATTTTGAACGTGAAAAGGGACGTCAAAAATTGAAACGTGAAACCCTATTGCCTACATAAAAAGACATCAATTGATCCCATAATTTTGCTATTTGTGACCATGGTACAAGTTCAAATTGAACTCAAATTCTAATTCGATTGAGTTAAATAAAATTCCAACTATTCGACCATAGATCTATAAATAGGGAAAAGGACTGTTGACAAATGCAAATGTACAGTCAAGGAAAAGAGAGACATGAAAAATAGTAACAGCAACAACGACAACAACAACTTTAACAAAAGAAACGGAGAAAAGTCGAAATTTTATGCACTCGTCTGTTGAGTCGAGTATACATAGAGTTGAATCGACTTGAATTTTCTTCAACACATGGAAAGGAAAGAACAGGAAAAGAAACTCGGAGCGGGCGAGCGGAAAGAGCAGAAGGGGAGGTGGAGACGAGAAGAGAAATGTTTTTTATCTGATAAATCTTGAGCCTTGAGACTTGAGACGATGACTCGACTTGCCTACTTTTGTTCAATACTCTATGTATACAGTATACATACAGTCAACTTGGACTTGGGTTTAAATTTGGACGGCGACTTGAGTCCATAAATTTATAGCCCTGCTCCCGCTCCTTTTGCGACATAATACACAACCCGGTCTATGGAAATGCACCAACTTTCATTGTGACTGTGTAGATACATCCTTACTCAACGTTCAACATTCAACCTCATTCATGGACATAAAATGACGGTTTGCCTCCGTTTGGATCTGCAGTAGCACTTGCACCGAGTTTTTTGGCTCAGCTCGACTCGATTTGGCTTTTGACTTGACTTTACATTCCTACAGCAGAATACTTTTCCTCATTCACTTGGCTTTGGCTTTAGCTTTGCCTTGGAAAATTTAGTACATCAAGTCTCCATTTCTGAAGCAACATGCAACAGTTTCCTCTTGATTTTCCACATTTTTTCTCAATTTGCACCGAGGACGAATAAACTACATATAGGCAACTCATTCATTGAGACCTTTTCCCTTCTTTACATAGTTACATACAAATAATAGCAAGATTTTGCAGCAAATTTTTCAGTTAAAAAAGTTTCTTTCAAAATTCAAAGGATTGATTCGCAAATGAGTGCAAAACCTCGCAAATGCTTGTTGCTTGCGTTGCGTGTTTAGTTTTCCAGCTTTTGCTCGTATGTACGTATGTATTCCTTACATATTTGTTTTCCATATGTCGTCAATTTTTTATTCGTTTATCCCACTTTTTTGTGTGTGCCACTTTCCCGGTTTATTTGCCCTCTCATTTTGCAATAAATTCTTTTATATATTTATTTATCCCGGGATCTTTGGCCAAGAAAAAATGTGCAAAGGCAGAGAGAGCCGCAGTCATTTTTTTCAACGGTGTATGTGTGTATGTATGTACTTTTATCCCTTGGATCGTTTTCCTGCTCTTTTTCTCCGTCTTCTGTCTTATACGACACGACAGTCATTCGTCAGCCCATAAGACAAGAACAATATAAACCGTTAATCTACCAGCATTAACTTCTTAACCCGAAATCCATCGGCTCGTTCTATTCTATTCCTGTTCCCTTTCCTTTTCGCTTGAGTCTTTGACTCTGACGCTGACTCTGACTCTGACTTTGTCTTTGTCTTTGCTCAACAGCGCGATCTTTAATGCGCGTTACATGTGTGTAATTCTAATTCTCCATCCCAACTCCAATCCAATATGGCTGAAGGCGGCAAGAGCCAGAAACCAGAAATGAAACTAGAACTATAGAACTAGAACTAGAACTCGAGCAGCAAGAAAAGCGGATCGGATTTAGAGCCGGATTCCAATCCGAATTCGAATTCACATCCACATTCAGCACGCTCTTTGACTCAGTCTTTGACGGACTGTGTGGAGCGTGAGTCGAGGCTGGAGATTTTTACCCTGGTTTTAGCCCCATGGAAAATTCAATGGAAGGACTCGGAAATATATACGTATATATACGTACACCCGGTTGAATGCGGCATCTTTGCCTATATCAGTGTATGCTGTTGAATGAGAAATGTATATGTATAAGTATAGGTTGAATTTTTCCAAATCCGCTGCACTGCAAAGTAATAAAATAAAATAAAATAGAAGGGCAGGGCACGAGTCACAAGGCAGGAGGCCCAAGAACAAGACACTAGACACAAGTTGAAGGAGGAAACTTGTCACTTTGATCTCCACTCGGAGTCAGCCAGCTGTGTCTATACTTACTGTACCTACATGAACAAGGAATATACAAGGACGCTTTTCTTTGCCCGAGAGTCAGAGTCAGAGTCAACACTAATTCCTTTTAAAGGTCAGTCTGCCTGTTCCTCCTTCGTATCGTATCCTAGTCCAAGTCCAAGTCCGCCCTCCTCTCTCCATATTAAGGAGAGAAAGGTTGAGTTGAAATGGAGAAAGTGCATGCATGAGCTGCATGCCAACGACAACAAAGAAATGGCATCCGCAACACCAACAACGACACTTTCCGTATCAGTATCAGTACAAGTATCGGAATCAGGATCAGAAAATCAGTGCAAACATTAACAGCAAAGGCCCAATCCCTAATTCATGAGTTAAAAAAATTCTTCAACTTTAACTTTCACTTTTGCTTTCACCCTTTCATCCATTAAAGTGGGAAGTACAAAAAAAGTTTCAAGTTTCTCCCCGATGATCAATCGCACGTCATTTTTATTGTTGTACATACATAAGTTTGTCTGAGGAGAATCTTTGTTAAAATTTGATAATAATTTTAAATTATTTCTTGAAAAAAAATCGAAAATTGGTAAAAATAGAAAAGTTCCAAATTTCAAGAAAAAAGATGGAGAAAAATAAAGGTGACGTATCCATATGTCTTGTGCTGGAAAATCAAATCAAAGGCGTAATACTTCTCCTTATATGTAGTAAGAAGGATGAAATCAAAGTTCAAGAGGGAAAAGGTACAATTTTCCTCTTGATGCTACCCGGAGAGAAATGATCCATGACGGATAATTGTCTGTGATCGAGTCAATTTGAAAATCCACGTTCCTCTCAGATACTATACGTGTAATGTACAAAATATATTGGAGTTTGAAGAAGGGGCTTCAATTTATTTGTGAGTTTATTGCCCGTGTCATATATCTGTCATGGACGAGTCGGCAAGGCATCAACTTTTCCCATAATGTTGCAAATTTTATATATAGATCAAGACATTACACACATACATACATTGTTTTCACTTTCCTTGAGCCAGTTGTGTATTCACTATTCACATGCACTATAAGTATACATATTCCTTGGATACAGATATACTTGACAATTTCGACTTAATCTCTTTATCCTTGCCTTGTTCTTTTCTGTTCTGTTCTATTCTGTCCTGCCGTGTCTTGGTGGGTCCATTAACCTGTCCGCAATCTCCAAGTGACACGTCATTGTGCCCACCACAAAATACGGGCATAATAGTTGGAGGACCGTCTACATGTTACATGTACATGTATGTACGTATGATGATGACGGTCGTAGCTTATCCAGGACATCAACATCCCATTTTCCATCGCGCTTACCACCGTTTCCCATAATTTAACTTGTATATGGTAATAAAATGTTCTTTATTCCGATTCTCGACTTCACATCTGCTCGCCTCTCTCTCTCTCTCTCTTGGATAAAGTACAATAAAATACGGGGGTGAAACAGGTGCGCTAAATAGGAAACTTTATTACATCAAATCATTTGATATCGTATTAATATGTTATATACATTATTATACACTGTGTTATGCCATCTGGTCTAGGTTTTCAACTTTGTTCCCGGACATATTCTCTGTATACTGTATCTATCTATACATACATGTATTTTCCGGATCAGTTGCTGACCTTTCCCTCGTCTTTTTGTCCGGACGAAACTGGAGATATCCTTGGCGACGAAAAATAATAATAGTGGCCGAAATACTATATACATATATAGTAATATGCTACTCATATGGATTTCTTACATATATGCTTTGTAGATTATACGCAGTAGTAGTGATGTGAAGGACTTCTTTCAGTGGAGAAAGCATCGGCAACAAAGTAGAGAAAGAAGAAAAAACATGAAATGACGAAAGTTATGACATTTCCTAATGGTTTTATAGAGCTTAACTACCTCATAAACTGGCTCCCTGTCAGCCAGCAACTCCTTTTGCAAGTCCAAGTCCAAGAATGAGAATGAGACTAGGACGACATGACACAGTCACAAGCAGGAAAAAAGAATTCAAGAGAGGGAGGAACACTAAGAATTTGAAGACTCTTCACAAACACTCATAACGATAAAAAGAGAGAGAAGAGTCCAGGCTTTTTACCTTATTGCAGAAATACACTTCATCATGTAACCTAGAAAGTATATAAGAGAACATGGAAAGTATGTCTATGGGATTCCGTTTTATCAATCGACAACAAATGGGACGATGAAGATGGTTCAATGTGGAGACAGTCGATTCATTTTCAAATACAACTTAAACTACAACAACTGCTCCTTACATAACTACATTCTCTAGATGGCCTACTATAGATGGTGATGGCTACTAAAGAAAAGAGCAACAAAAGAGCTTTTCTTATCTTGTTCAAATTTTCGTCTTTGTCTCCGTCTTCTTCTTTGACCACTCATCTCAATCAAATGTCGGTCAGGAGAAAACATGGCTTCCGTCTCCAACTAACGAGCTAAAGCAAAATCCCACCGACCGTCTCTTTTCTATACATATACATACAGTTAGATAAGTAGTTGGCTAGACAACCTTGAAAATTGTACATTGTACATATTGACAAGAGCTCTCAAATCTGTCTCCTATTTTCCAAATTGTGTACAAAATTTCCGCAGAGCCGCTCAACTTTTGAGAGCATTAACTAATTTTACTAATAGAGAGAATTTATACTTCATTTAATACTAAAAAAGCTGGTAAGAAGAAACCTAATTAATTTCCACGGTGAATACATAAATGAATTGCAAAACAATAACAATAATTGCTGTAGAAATTCTAATAATGATTCCTCCAAAAGTTTAAATCACTTTCTATTAATTTGATTCTTTCCTTTCAACACGGTAATAATAATAATAATAATAATAATAAGAATCCTAATCATAATAGTAAAAACAACATTCCTAATAATAAAGTTTGTTTATGCCTCAAAATTTATGAGCATTAATATGCACTTAATCTAAATTAGAATCGCGGTAATCTGGAGCATCTTGCATCTTGTAGTTGTTCAAGGGCTGATAATTTACTCTGCTGGATAATTTACTTTTACTCGTTTATTTTATGAAAGAACAAACAGCAAAATTTCCACGCTGTCGCTCCTTTACTTGCATTTACTTTGTCCATTAATAATTTCCTCCGTGGCTTATGTATTTCTCAAGTTTTACTTTTGTCCAGGTTCAGGTTCACACGGAGAGGTTATTATAATATAATATGTAGTTGTGTCATTATGATTATATGATTGTCCACTTTTACCCTTAACTTTAACTTTGCTTCATACTGCATTTGTCCAGCTAGTTGGACGAGTGCAACGAGCGGTCTGGAATTTTGGCCGTGGCCAACGCTATACAGTGTGAAACCTGGAGAGAGAGAGGACATTTATTTCATGTTGCCCTGCAATTAATTTCCCTCCTCCTGCACCTTATAACACGTGCTCCAGCATCACGATACTTTTGGCTGTATATATATGTATATATGGCAAAGACTGGAATTTCTTCAGGCCACTACATTTTGCCTTTGCGAGAACACGCAGTTTTTTCTGGAGTATTATTGCATGTTCTAGTTATGTATGTGTACAGAGTTTTTGAACTTGAGTAGAAAATAATCAACTTTAACTTTTCTTCTAGTTGCACAAGAATTCTGCTTCAAGTTAATTGACTTCCTATCACTTTGTCCAGGGAGACTCCATAAAACTATTGCATTTTAGCTGTGGACTTTTAAACTAAAACTCTTGTAATTCCCAGTAATTTGACTCATAAACAAATTCCATTTTATTCCAGTCATAAACGAGAAGACCAAGACGAAGACGCTGACGCTCGCGTTGGGTTTAGTTCAGTTTGATTTTGGTTTTGGCCTCTTGGTGAAATGCTCTTGACACACATAAAAATGGCTTGAAAAATACTTTACGCATGTAATACATAAAGTTTGTACATAAAATAATGAGGAAATTTCTCTGTATACACAGATAATAATCTTGCACAGTGGGTTATGTATGTAATGTACATACATAGGTACCAGTCAAAATTCACGAGCTGAATTTATGTAAAGAGAACTATATAGTAAGCAGACTCAAAATCAAAATCATAGTCAAAGACGGTTATCCTTATCACTCAGCCCGTCAGCGCCTTTCTTTCTTCCTTTGTGCACTTTTCAAAGTTAAGTACGGTACAGTTTATTTAACCGAGTTATCATCAAAAGCCATAACTTGAGCTGAAAAGCGCGGACAAAGTTAAGCTTGTGCACGGCTTTCAACTTGTACATTGTACATACAACATGGAAAGTTTGAAAACCAGTGTGTATAAAACATATAAAATGTATTCTATAAAACAGGATGGATGCAGATTAAAGACGGTGCGTAAAACAGCCTGGACCTTTTACACTTTTCAAATGGCAAAAGTCAAACTTTTTATGTCGAGACAACCGTTTAAAGCCCCCGCATCAGGGTCGAATCTATCTATTTATAGGGGAGGAAAAATAATCCCAAATAGATATTGTTTAGTTATATGTTATATATATCTGATACAAACGAAGCAACTTCCAGTAGGGAGACTTTGCAGAGGAAAAACGATTGTGGAAAAAATCAACTTTTTAACCACTTTTCACCAGAATTCCACCATTTTGCAGAAATGTGTAGAACAGTGCTAAAGAAGAACATTTTCTTCACAGTTTTTTAACAAATTTCCACAATGCTTGCATTTTTTGTCAAGGCTGGCTAATATACATATTTCTCATTAATATCACTACTTGTCTAATCTGCTGATACCAAATACGGACTACATACATAAGTAGAGCCTGAAGCATTTGTTTATATTTAAATACTTTTCTTCATGTTTCTATTTCAACCAAAAAACCAACCACCCAAAAACCATTGAGACTAACCAGCAGATAACATTGTATTGTGTGTATGTAGTTCATGGTACAAAGAACAAGCATAAAATTCATAGATTGAAATAATGAACTGTAACAAAATCTCGTGTAAACTGTACACTGTACATGTATATAACTAACTATGTTTTGAGTTCAAAGTCCAACGTCCACCGTATGCATATACATATGTATATGGAGGTTTATACCCGTAAAAAGTCCGTATTTTGGGGAAATGGACATGGAGGTTTTATGAAGAGAATAAACTTTTCCATCCTACATGCAATCCGCTTAAATGGTCACGAAGGAATTTTCCCCGACATGTGGCTAGGCCACATTCAAACGTATAGACAAACACACACAAAAACACACATGCTACGACTAGAACAAGATCCGACCCGTTGCTGCACAAGTTTTCATATGTACAGACAGAAAGGGGAAGAAGGCAGGGAGAAAGCTCCGACTTTCTTTTATACATACACAAGTAGTAACTATATAGACTTGTAAATAAAATGGTAAATAGTTTCTGGCCACTCATTTTTTATCAACTCGCTCATCTACAGGCTGAGCTCTATATATTTATTAGATTACATCAAACGGAGAAAGCACATACAAACATACATATAGAAAAGGCGGGAGAAAGTCAGCCAGAAACTAGAGAAAACTTCGTTAGCATTATGTGAAGCCATTAAATTTTCCTTTTGGCTTTTACAACCCTCTCCTCTCTTTCTCGAGATATGCACAATGTGCACACACACACACACACACATTTATTTGGACGTGGGTTTGAATCTGGATTCGGATTCAGCTTTGTTGATTCCAACTTTGACTCGACTCGACTCGACCCCTGGTCTGACATTACTTTGACGGTTCTCTGTCGGAATTTCCCGCTCTTTCGCCCTTCTTTTGTTCCGCGGTGTGGATTTTCACGCGCGGGGTGTTGTCGTCAATATTCCGACTCCTTTCCCTCCATTTTCATTTGCACTGCACTTTTATTTGATTGCAGTGTAGATTTAATTGTAAGGGTAAGTGTGAGTGTAATTGTCAGGATAATTGTAACTGTATGTAGTTGGTGAACTTGAGCTGCATCCGCATTCGCATCCGCATCCAGATCTTCATCAGCATCAATACGTACATATGTACAACGCCAGCATCATCATTATGGTGTCGACTCCTGCTCCCATTTTAATTACTTTCGCTCAAATTGCATTGCGAAAATAAAAGGGAATCTCCGCGGGTTCGTGGACGAGATCCTATTAAAACACTGTATTAAGAAGAACGAAGAGCGAGCCAACGAGAGTAATCTCGGCTCCTTTCTTTTCTCCGAGTAAAGTTGTTATTTTTGTCGTAGTTGTTGCCGTACATTGTACATTGTACATATTGCTGCTGCTTTTGTGATAGTCCGCGAGCCTTGTGAACTAATAAAAAATACAGCGGTGCTCCTTTTTTCAAAGACGTGCATACATACAAAGTTGTTGTTTTTATTGTTATTTTGGCATGCCCATTCCATTCATGTATGTACAATGTACAATGTATATTTTTGTATGGTCAGGGCGTTTGTCCTTATGGCATTTGGACTATACTGTACGTACAGTGTCACCTCCCTCCTTTTATGCCGTGTTAAACTGTTCACTTAGGTGTAATAAATGCGAGTGTGATGGAACAGAGAGGCAGCGACATTTTATCTACTTTTTAGTAGGAATTCCAGTTCCAACACTATTTTCAGTGCTCGTGTCAGTGTCAGTGTCCGTGGACAAGGCCAAGAGAAAGAGCTAAAGATGGACAAGATTGTCAAAGGACGATATAGGAGTACCTCGGGCGACGCTATAAAAATCCATCGGATTTATAGCCAATATGTGATGCAATACAATACAATACAATACAATGTAATACAAACCTCGAACACGTAATAATATTGTGTATTACACGGGTAGATCGTCATCTCGTAAATAGGATACTTAGAGCACCAGGACGAGTGTAAAATTAGATTATTCTACTGTATACACAGATAAAACGAGCAAGAGAAAAATATTTAGTAGTTACTAGAATAAATTGTTTGCTTTGTAACCTTCCTGGAAAAAGGCTTTGGCATTTTGTAAAGAATTTCGGCGAAATTTTAAATGGTTTCTATGTACAGAGCCTTCAAAAATTTTAATATTCGTCCTCTGGTTTAGAAAAAAATTTGTGCTGGTAAAATTTAACAATTTATCAAAATCACAACCAAGCGCAGAAATTGTCATTGTAACTGTATACAGTAGGATTGCAAAAAATGACAAGAGAATTTTCCAGGTTTTGCTAAACAGCTCCCGCTTTTGGTTTGGCACCAGCTCAATTTTAATATCGTGTTCATACCCTTGGAGAATAATGTATTGAAAGGTGGAAGTATTAACATTAACATTAAATAGTCAAAGGATTCCATTTCCATTAAAAATTTATCTATGTAGATACACATACACATGTAGACATGTAGGGCATATTAAAATTTTGATGGGGCCCTCTAGCTTCAACTTTCAATGATTTCTTTGAAATCATCCCACTTTCTATGGTCATATCTATATGACTACTATCTTTTTATCTGTATTTGCCTTCATTGCCCGCAAAAAAACAATGGAGGAGAGGGAATCCTCTTATGATTTGGTTTGCCTTATAACTATACTATAGATATAGATACTTGTAAGAGGATGCTGCTTCCCATGTTCAAATGTGCCTGTGTGTTTGCTCCTGCTTTCGATTCCGATTCTGTGGGTTTTTACACTGAAATTTTGCATTGTTCTGAAAAAGAAGGGAAGAGCTTATCAATGCATACTAGAGCATGTTTGTACAAAACAAACAGCATATCACAGTTCATATCAGTAGCATGCAAAATAATAATAGAATTGGCAGCCATATGCATTAGGCACACAAACAATATCCATCTAATCTTTGTTCATTCACTTCCACTTGAATTCATCTGGCTCTCGGGTATCCGATCAAAATCTAAATCTAAAATCCACACACCGCTTTACTTTACACAATATACTTACATATCCACACGTGCATACACACATGAAGAAATCAATTGCAATTCTTACAGTCGGGGTCAAGTTGCCAGTTTTACAATCCTGAGTGACAAAACTTCCCTACTAAAAGTTTAAAAACTTTCTTGAGCTAGCAATTTCAAAGCTGGATACATAATTTTCGGAAGTTGGGAGTCGCATTTTACGAAGGCAAAAACAAAAAGTCAGTAAAAGGGAATATTTTTTTTAAATCTCAGTCGCTTTTATTTTTCCTCTATACTGCATTTTTTATTTGGGGCACCTAAAATAAAAACCCTGGTCCGGACTGTACTGAGCTGCATTGCACTGGAAAATCGACAAGGGAAATGCTAAATTTTGAATTGGGCAAACCCCAACACAATCTCAAAGAAAAATCTTTGATGATACATTTTACATACATGTATCTATAATGTATATGCATGTATTGTTTGGCCATGTTTCTTTTCCCCACATTGAATCTCCGCTGAATTCGCCATTCATTTCATCCATTTCTATTGCAACTCTTTCACTGTGAGTTCATAGAGTACATACAGAGTACAGAGTACAGAACACATATAGATACATAGACTTGGACGCGCTTCCGATACTTGAATGTCCATGTGGATACACAAAGTTTCCCATTTAGATGAGTTTGAATTTGAGTTTAAATTTGAATGGGAATTCAATGGGGAAAGCAAGGCAAGTGAAGAAACTTTCACAATTCTCAATCCTCAGTTGAGACTCATCGTCCACTCCTTTATTCATTCATTCATTCATTCGTTGGTTCATTCGATCGTCCATCCATCCATCCACAGGGTTTGTTTGCATTCGCAGACAAAAGAGGAGCACGAGCCATCCTGTCATCATGGATTATGCAGTACGCAGTATTACATTCACAAACAATATAATACAATGCAATGCATTGTACAATGGCCATACGCAAGAATTTCGTCCTTACTCTCACCCTCGCCACATTTTTCCACACACACAAAAAGAATCGCGGACAAAGAACTCAACGACAAAGACAAAGCCGTTGAGTCCACAGAGATCGTTTATACACACTTGATTCACTCCCCACACTTTTCTCGTTTTTCACCAGCTATAGAACGAAAATCCATGCTCAAAATTCTATAATATAATATAATATACTATAGTATAAGTGCGCCATTTATCGTATATTACTACATGATATTATTTCACAGAGCTCGTGTCCGTGGGTGACTTGAAAGCTCGTCAAACAACACGAGTGCTTGTTTTTCCTCAAAACTTCCAACTGTATAATGCATAATGTATTTATATGGAATTTTAACAATGAAGCGTAAATTTATAGAACCAACTCCACAGATCATTGATTCAAGTTAAAGTGGCAGAACGCTTAAGGTTCTAACCAATTTTGCATGTCAAATCGCGTGGATAATGTAACTAATTATAATAACTAATGTATGCATACATACGTATGCAAGCAGTTTCCTGAAGATAAACAACGTTTGTTTTACACGTGTGTATTTTGTAATCTTCTATCTTTGTATGTTGTGATGCATTGTGGTACAATGAAGAGAGAGAGAGAGAGAGAGTGCGAATTGACAAAAGTGGATGTACTGGAGGAAAATTATACAGACGAAAAAAGAGTGGACGGAAGAAATGGACGAGAGTCGGTGTAAATAGTAGTGAATGGTGGGCAGAAAAGAGAAAGAGATGCACATTAAAGCCGTAGGATACATATGAGCCGCTGAAGCTCTAACATACACAGAAACGGACGGTACAAAGGAAGTTGGGAACAGATACATTTAATAATATGATACCCGAGAAGGAGTAAAGGGATGATATTCTATCATACACTGTGTATATTTGTGTATATTTATGTTAGTGCGTGGGTATAGGAGGTAAGTGCCCATTTTCTGTCTCTATATACTTGATCCTCCTCGGGCGAATGATAATGAAATGCTGTGGGCCCTGCTTTTATTCCCCTGTTTTTTCACGAGTCTTTGTCACTGAAATGAAAATGATATAAAATGGGATGTAACTCTAGCTATGTGTACAGTGTACACTGTACAGTGTTTATGTGGCGAAGTGGGAGGCAGCATCCATTCTATAGGTAGATATCCAGTTCACCAAGACACTTTTATGCTCTACCTTTCCCTTGACTTTTTCTCGCGTATCCATATTGCATATACGTATAGATATTGTACATACAAAGAGAGACTGGAGCTAATACGGATCTTTTTGTCTGGTGCATAACACGTACAACGTACATATATGTATGCACCTTATACTGTTGAAGCTGTGTTCAGTATATATTGCCCGCTTTCCACAGCCAATAATTTCCCCATAGAATTCCTATACAGCCTTGTTCAACTGCCAAAATCGCACTCGTCTATTGTTCTTGGAGGATTAGTATGGGAGGCTTAAGACTCCCACAAGAATTCCTTTCTTTTCTCTATGTATTCTCTGTCTTTATATCCTCTTTTGTATTCCCCCAATCTCCCTGTCTCTTGTATTCTTGTATTTTTCTCCGTTTCTCCGTTCTTAGTCCATAGTCTTCGTCTCTCATCTTTCCTCCAATTTTTACCCCTTTATTATCCTTTCACCGCTAATACTTGTCTCCATTTCTTGAGAAATCCTTGAGACTCCGTCCCCTTCCTCAACAACTCTGACTTGATACACGGTTTTAATGTACAGTAAAAGTATCCGTATTAAGAAAACCTTTGATTAGAAATGAAGCAAAACAAAAGAAAAACCTAAAAATATGTTCAGCCTTGCCCCTGCCGTACGTTTTTTACACGCCTAGTTTTGACAGAAACCTTGCTCCAATATCTCTCACCCATTTGCTGACTCTACCTGTGATCCTCCAACATGTTTGAGCTACGCTGAAACAAAAGGATGTGATGTCCTCCAACATTCCAATCATCATCTCAACAATGAGAATGATGATCAAGCTCGGTATCGCGATCACATACATCAAAAATACGTACTTTGGATTAGCATCCTCAAGACTAAGTGCCTTGAATTCCGAGGTCTCCCTGACCAGTTTGTCGCTTGATATTAGCCGAGCATCCTGTTCCAACAGAGTTCGGTAATTCTCCCAATCCTCCCACAGCTCATAAAACCCACCAGAGAGGAGGGAGCCAAATCTTTGGTTCATCAGCAGTGGGCGAGTTGTATCTAACCCAGGTCGTATCGTGTAGCCCCGAAACGCCCTTATATTCTTAATCGAGGGGATGGCCGTTGGATCTTCGTAGAAATTATGAGAATACCTGAGAATCCTTCGATCGCGACTACCTCTCGATTGTGCACTACTGTTCTTCATCGCACCTTTGAACATATTCCAATATAGCTTAAAGTCCTTGGGCGGAGTCAAGAAGACGGTTTTGGGCTTGCTCAATCCATTCCGAATGAGATTGGGGAGCTCAGTGGTGCAAGTCACGACGTGATTCTTCTCCATTAAAGCAAACTCACGGAGTTCCTTACAGCCTGGAAATTGTTGACAAATTGGCTTAAAATAATGGTGAACGGTATCACAGTCTGAACAGTTTGAGCAGCACATGACTTTGTAACCCAGCCTGCTGGCAATAATCTGGTACATAAGATGCGGACGAGCTACTTCTTCTCTAAAGGAAAACCTAAGCTCACTTGCTATTTCATCTTTACAATCGAGACCCCCTTCGGTATAATAAAAGGTGAAGTTACCATTTTGTATAAACTGGGAGATGTTCTTCCAGGGGGATGAAAAGGGAAAGGGTTGAGCATAATCCGCCTTCAATACGCCTTTCCAAGCGTTTGTAATGACGAGACAGAGGAGCATCCACAGGCCAAAGAGAAATTTTAGTCGAGTTGAAAGTCCCGCAGATTTGACGTTAGATTTTACCGAATTTCCACAAGCTTGATCAAGCAGTGCTCCCGATGCCCAAAATATTGCAAGAACGGAATTCCTCAGATACCTACAGATTTTTGGGATAACTTGCATGCAATCACTTGCAAAGACAAATGTTGCAGACCTTGGCGGTGAAATTAATGTCGCATCATCTTGACCCTGGAGCTGGTTGACCTGGGTTGACGTGGCTTCAAAATTAAAATTAAGAACTGGGAATAGCATGGCCAGACTTAGAAAGGCGATGGTAATGCAGAGCCAGAGGGTGGGCTGAAAGGGCTGAAGAAAAGTATCGATCGAGTCTCTGACCTCACTGACCCCATCCGACGAAATGAAGTTGTAAGTAAAGGGGGTCAGCGGAAACATGTACTTGTCCATTTTTCCATCCCTGTAGCCAATATAAACGTTGGTGAGCAGGTTCGTTTGGCGGTGAAGAAAGTCAACAAAGGTCACGTTGAGGTTCTGCAGAAGGTAAAAGAGGACCGATTTGTGTATCGTGGTGGGTTTCTTAACATTTGATATGGCGGGCAGTGGAGGGTCTTGTTTTATATCCAGGGTGAAATCTTCGCCCCCTATTACTATGGAGTGAAAGGGACGTAGGGGAAGAACCATCGGAAAGGTGTCTAGTTTTCCCTCCTGGGCCATCGTTTTTCTCCAATAGGTCATCTTATTGTAAGCGCAGACACCCTTTCCATCTTCACAAACTTGGTCAAAGGTAAATGGCACAATCAACGTTTGGACAAAGCAGTGGACACACAGATAGTATCCATTAACGATGTAGAGTGGACCATTGCTACCACGGGTAAAATTTTTGGGACCATAGACAAGAAAGAAAAAATCTCTAATTTTCATCAGTAATGGATAACGCAAGCGACCTATTTCATCCAAATCGTGTTCTTCGAGAATTTTCGCATAGATTTGTGCGCTCTCTAATGAACAAAGATGTTCCTTTCTGAACAGCAAGATTTCCATTAGTCGGTGTTCAGGGTGAATGTGAGCGTTATAAGGATACCGATCACCGAAATGGTAACCCAGCATTATTAGACCTCGAAAAAAAGTTAGCCGCTTGTAAATAAAGGTCTGGTTTTCACCTTGCGCAAAAGCCAAACACTCTTTTGGGGTTTCAAAGGTGTAGAGATTGACGAAGCGCTGGATATAGTGCAAATGACCCATGTAGTCAAGATCCTTGGCACGCGCGCGCAAAATGGCAAACTTCTGCCTTTGGACGGTGCGAACGTCCAGAACCAGAGGTGTGACCCAGTCCGCGCGCGGTTCAATATTTGCTGTCGTGGTTGGGTCGGTTTGGACAATGTGGACAAAGGCAGGGGGATGAATGGAGGATAGAAAACTGGCAAGGTTATGGACAACCTCGGGACCGCCGGCAGTATGAACTGGGACAACTTGGGCCTTTGCTTTTGAAAATAAAATTGAAACGTTGATGCATAAAACTATTGTCATAAAATTGAGCACGGCGGTATATTTATCCATTTTTGACAATTGATTGGTTAGCTGATCAAAATCAATTGGCTGATTCAAAGTCAAAATACTGTTTAATATTTCTATTTTTCTGGTTGAAAATATAAAAAAACTGATGAGCTGATTTTCTGAATTTGTAAAGTTCGAGAAAAATTTTGTGTTCTTTTGCTTTTCAGATTTTGATTTAGGTCCGTTACTTTTGAGAATTTAAAAATTGACAAACATTTATGGATCTCAGAGCCAACAGAATTGCACGTAATTTTTCAAAACTTGCTGTTCGCCACTGTCACTGTGCTTTTAAAGAAATTTTACATTTCATTGCCAGTGTCATGTTGGTTTTGAAAAGGATACCAAGTTTGCATGACTGACTCTACATCCAACAGAATATTTTATGAGTATTGACTTGTTGCAATTTAATAATGATTCTATACCTAGTCGACATACGTAAAACTGTTTCTGCGAAAATACCGAATATTGATCGTGACCCAAGACTTGGTATTATATGTTATGCTTTGCATGGACCGTTTAAAATGTCAGTGTAAAACAAACCTAAATGCTTAGTAGTTTTTAATGTATGCACGTAGTATTTTCCCTTAGACAAAAACAATGCACCCATTGCCAAAATCCGTTGTCTAATGGTTCGCTATTTTCGAATAAATCCCACCTTTTCAGTTCTCTGCTAGTACTAACCGACATTCCTTGTTTTGCGATGGGCTTGTTTTCATAATTTAGGAGTTACTCAGCCATTTTTCATACCGTGTTATATTTTTTCGTCGCGGGATTCCTGTATTTTAACTGACAAATAGTTTGTATCTTGTTTGCACCATTTTTACAACTTTCAAAAAACGCGCTTTCCTGGCGGATACCACACCACGCTCCTTAGAAAAAAATCTTGTCAAAATATCTCATAAAAAATTAACCGTTCGTTCGACCTGCAGCGGTCACAGCAGTTTCATGAACAGTGATGAGCGGACCATGTTGACTTACTACTCGAAATGATGTGGGCGTAATGTTAAGCTCCTACATTAAAAATTGTGCAGGCAAAACAGTGTAAATCAAACTGGTGTGACCCTTGCAGGTCAAAAGGTAGAGATAAAATATATAGAAAAACGGTTGAATGTATAGGATCACTTCCAAAATGAAAAATGCTCAGCTTTGAATGATTTTTAGACAATATCATTGAAAAGATTGTTGGTGCAAAGATTCAAAAAATGACTCATTATTAATATTTGGGTAGTCCATGAACCTCAATGAACCAACATGGTCATTGAGCGACCTACCTAGAAGCAGCTAGGACCATGATCAAAGGCGCTCCCTTATGGCGCCTCACAACACCCGTAAAGTGAACAAATTTAGAAAAAATTGTCATCTGAATAAGCTCCCTTGTAAGACGTCTGCTGAGGTTCACGTTTTACTCGGATTCGGAATCGGTTTCGTGTTTGTGTTTGTGCGGAAATCCGACTCCTTTTTTCTCTCTCTCTCTTTCTCTCTTCTTCCTTTTCTCTCCGTCTTCATCTCTCGTCAGTGACACATTGAAGCCGTGATTGTGATTGTGAGATGGGGCTGCGTTGCCAAAGTCAACAAGCGATGCAGAAAAACGCAGAGGACAAACTACTCTCTAGTTTTTTGGCCAGAGTATACACATGTACTTATGTACATGAAGAAAGCCGCAAACAAGTGTGGCGTCTAATCCACCTGAATTCTCCGCATCTTGTCTTGCCCTGGTCTTCCATATTTATCCTTGCAAATGAAACAAGGAGATGAATAGGCAGCAGACGAAGAAGAAGAGCCGACGAGTCAGTCACAGACATGGACAAATAATGCGGGTATACAAACTGACGTGATTGTGATTATCCAGCTGCCTTCTGCCTTACTCTTTTTGCTTCTTCCTCAAGTTTTTACAAAGTGTATATACTGATGCATATTACGTTTAAAATGCAATGGATAGACTAAAAATGGTTGTTATGGTATTTTTGTGCCCAAATTTCTTGCCCAGACGGTATATACATGTACATATTATGCTGGTATACTTTCTGCGTTGTTTTACGAAGAAGATACTTTTTTCCTTGAAATTCTAATTCTAATTTCTAACTTGGAGCCCTAGACGAGGATTCAGAGAAAAAAAATGTAAAGCGAGAGATTTAATCAAACTCGGCGGATGTCTTGTTTTTTCAAGTCCACTTTGTTTTGTAATTCTGGCTAAATTCATTTCCTTTGTACAAAATTATATCTACGTACTACGTACATTGTATGTATTACGTATGTATTATCTTTATCCTTGCTACCATTTGGATTTAGAAAGTATGTGTATCTACTATCTACATAGAAAATCAGGCAAGTTCAACTTAGTTGTGAAAACTTCAAGAAGAATTTCATGTACAGTAAAATGTAAAAGACGGAAAAAAAGTTATTTTTTTGGGCAACATTTTTAATCTACCAATTTCGGCCTTTAGCTTCAATTTCAATTTCTCCTTGTACATCCTATGCTTTGCTTTTATTTCCATTACAATTGCCGTCCAAATCCGCATTTACCTACTTTGGATAAATTAATTAAACATTTTTTTCCATAAACTATAGTGCAAAAGTAAAGAAACCTAAACAGATATTTGCATTGTCAAATCCGACTTTGGCAAACAAGTTGAGGATTTGTAAACTTAATAATCATTTACATTCTTTAATAAAAATTCCAATGAATAAGCTATACCAATAAAACCGATCTTTAGGCATTTTGTATGATAAATCTAACTGTGTATGTAGAATGTTTCTTTAATTTTCCACGTCCTAACCTGGAAAAATAAAGTGAAAACAAAAAACGGCAAATAAATAATGCAAAAGACAGCGACGTTTTTTTTACATATTTTACAAGAAGCATTTTCGCATCAGCTTTCTCCGGATTTTAATTTCTAAATGCAAGATAAACTGAAAATACATACATTACGAGCATGTGAGACACGGAAGCGAGGAAACGAGAGACTCCGACTAGCTGTGGCCCCCTAAATTATACTATCAAAAATGTTTTGGCGAAACAAGAAAGCGGCCGCAAAACATGTACATACATATTGTAAGACGAAAACCAAGTGTGACGTGAACAGCGCAGAGTTTGAGTTGGAGTCAGAGTCAGCCAAGGGGACATTTTTCCTGTGTCTTCAGCCAGAAGTGAGTCCATTCAGGAAAACTATACATAGAGCCCACATACACCATACACATCACGTATGTTCTTACCTACGTTTTTGTAAATGGAACTTTTCGCTCATGTCTATTGTACAAGAACGTCTTACATATGTATGTATGTATATTGTACATTCAAGAAAAGTCAGACGGTTCCGCACAGTCTGAAATGAATTACACACAGAACACAAGTCAGATAAGAAAGTCGTCGTCCTTTTATTATTATTATTATTATTATTGTCGTTGTTGTTGTTGTTGTCGTCGTCGTCGTTGCTGCTGCTGATGTTTTTGCCATTCTGCTCTTTATGTGAAAAGGCGAGAGCGACTGCTAAAGAAAAAGAGGACCAAGAGGATGAAGAAGAGCAAGTGGAAGATATACGCAGAAAAGACGGTTTAATGTGACTGGAAAGGAGAATGTGAAGTGACAACCGCTGACATCCCGACAGACATTCTCCTCTCCCCACAACTCATCCTCATCCTCCTCGGCCTCCATTTCTTCCGTTTCACCGTCTTGAGGTCCCACTCTCTCTCTCTCTCTCTCGCTCTCTCTCCACTTGATTCTATTCTTCCTATTTAGCAACGGATTGAAGTTGGGTTTTGGATTCGGATTCGGATTCAGATTCAGGCTCAAATTCCAAATCCTAATCCTCAGAAACTGTGCGTGTGTGCTGGGATGAGACTAAAAGACGTTTTCTTAGAATTTCAGACAAATTTTACTGAAACAAATTCCCTTTCCAAGATGCCCAACCCCCCGAATTTTAAAACACCTCATCGATTCACATACCCCAAAAAGCACCGTAAATACTCCTATACGTTATAACAAATAACAATAACAAAAAAGAAAACTTGATAGCTTTGAATTTTACGATAATTGTGCAACTGGAAATTTTTCTTCCCAAACCAGATAAGGCCAGTTATTATTGTTGTATATATTACGAATATATTACGCAAGTATTACGTAATTTTCAAAAAAAATTCCTTCACAAAAACAAAAGCTTTAATACAAAATGTGTTGCTTTGATGCTTCATTCTCGATATGGTATGGGGTCAAAAAAGTTGTGCGTGTTTATGTTTACAAATATTTCTGGTTTATTCCTATAGTTACTCCCATATCTAAAATTTAATATTCAACCTAACTCTGTAGATCTCACTTGCTTGTGGAATTTGAATCCGAATCCAAATTCAAAAATATCTATGAAAGGAAACCCAGAGTGGGATTTGGATTCGGCTCAAAATTCAAAAAAGCGAAAATAAAATGTAAAATACCAAAGAGATGTAAGAGTACATACATATGTATGTACGCAGAAATTGGGAGAAATATTACAGGAATGAAACCTCAGAGAAAATTTTACGTAATGTTTTATCTGTACTCACATACATAGCCTTTTTCTCTAGTTGACTCTATGATTTAGTTTTATCTAAAAACGCGTGGAATTCCTCGGTTCTTTTTACACACTCTACTGTAATGTATTATACGACTTAGTACAGTATACAGTACAGTAGAGTACAGCGCAACACAATGCTCCGTATTATCCGCCTCTCCCAACTATTCGAGTGATATATGCACTGAAATGATTTGCAACGGCTCGTACGTCATAGTCAACCGATCAGGATGCAGACTGCAGCAGCATTTTCATGTACGACAAAGAAAATGGAGAACAAACGCACCGAGAGAGTACAGAGAGTGCGAGAGAGAGAGAGAGAGATGGGGACGGAGTAAAAAGAGTGAAAAGGATTTATCTACGAGTTTCGGTATGTAAATTGACTCCTTTTTACTACCCGGCAGATAGTAGTATGGATGGTGCAGTGAAAAGAATGGAGAGGGAGGAATAATATAGCCACCGATAAAGATTTCCCCGAGATATGGAATCAAGCATGCTTCACATAGCATAACATACAATACACACTCACTTTATACAGAAAGTGCCACAGATATACATGTGCTTGCGTAACTTGCCTCATAATGAATGGGATTACAAATATCTATGTATGTGTGTATTATTGCAACACCGTATCGTATCGTATGTATTCATTTTTGTATTTTCTGGGCTCTGTCCAACAAGACTTATCACGCTGACTCTTTACATACTTTTACTATCTTTACACAATACACGCTCTTCATTCTAAAAGTGCCCAAATCCAAAAGCCGAAAACCGCCCACACAAATGCCAGCCTGGATTTTTGGTATGAAACTCACATTTAGCATTAGTTACTAAAGTCATCAAAGAATCAGAAAAGTGCAGAGGATCGACTCCACTTTTTGTCCTTCTTACAAGGGCGGGTATTTGAGTAGTATACTTTTAGCTCGAAAAATGCAAGTCCTAAAAAAAGGAAAGATTAGGAAGGAATTTCGTGGGGAGAGTAAAAAACCAAAAACAAAAGGCGGCGAATAAAAATAACCGTAAAAAACAAAATTATCTCACCCTCTTTTCTTGAGTGGAAACAAAGTGCAATTTACCTTGTATTGTACTTAAAAAGATTTTGTGCATTTAAATGCCATGTGGGAAAAAAGAGAGAAACCATTTAATTTTATTTGTTTTATCGTGAGCTTCCTACGCATACATAATACATACTGCACTTGCTAGTAAGTAGTTTGAATTCTAATTTTTTACATACTCTTTGGTTCACTTGTGCACAAAAAATTTGGGGCTACTTGTTCAAATCTGTTGTTATTGACGCAACAAAATTTATCGCAAAATAAGATGCAATAAGATGGAATCGGCTGGAGACGGAATACATGCATCGACAATGACAGTAGACATGCTTAAAAATCCTTAAAAAGCGGGGAAGAAATATTGTTGTTTGTCCGCGTCGGACTGATGACGGACGGATGGGGAGGATCAGCTGTCTCGTTGAATGACTGTCAAAAGTGCATCCTTATATAGTCTCTTCCTCTTCTTTTCAAGTGAGTCTTGAGCTATCTTCACCCCTCTCCCATCTTCAACACCACAAATCTCCAAACTCACCCTCTCAATGTAACTTTTCTTCACCCTTGAGCCAACATTCACTTTGACAATATATATGTCTATCAGCATAACCAAGTGCACCCATCTATTTCCCCTCGATCCATTTACTTAATTTACATCCCCTCTTCAAAATCCACAGGTTTGCCACCCTCGCTAACTTTTATGTACATATTTTTGAACGCAATACATAATACGTACATGTAGACAGTGTACAAGTCAATTTATCAATTTTTCGTCGTCATTTCTCCCTCGTAAAATGGAAATAAAACTGTCGAGTTGACCTCAAAAATAGACTCCCCTTTCCAATTTGTAGTAAATATGTAAATAACGTTTTTTGTGTAAGGGGATGAATTTCAAGCTTAAATAATTGTATATTAAAAGGGCAAGCAGGTTTTTCCATTCATTGATGGCGACTGCCGTATGACCGTAGTAAAGGTGGTAAGTGGAAAAAGGAAAATAAAGAGCCGAGAACTAAGAAATTTGGTAATGAATAAACTCGGAGCTTTTTCCTTCCGTTTTCCCATTAGAATGTGATGCAATGCAGTGTATAAACATACTTATATACATAAATATACATACGTCATCAAATGGGCACGTGTTGGCTCTACAAGGATATCTACATGGATATTCTATGAATGTACGTACCGTAAAAACTCAAATAGTACGGCTGCCGTACTATTCGAGTTTTTAGCCATAGAAAGTATGTACATGCAATACAATCAAATGGTAAAATCTATGGCATGCCGTACTATTCAAACGTGCCGTACTATTTGAGTTTTTACGGTATATGTATAGAAAAACATTGTCTGTGTTTCCCTTATGCGTTGTGTTGGTTGGTTGGCTGGCTGGTTGGTTCGGAGCCAAGTCCGTGTGAAAAGAGAAATGGACCGGAGAGAACTTCAATTAATTACCCGACTCCTTAAGAATATATTTCCCGTTCACTTTCTATTCTATTCTTCTTCCTCCATTCCTTTCCCATCATCATTATCACGATCATCATCCTGGTTTAATGTGAATATAATATTACGTGGAAATTTCTACGTCTGTCTGTACATGTATATGTATGTATTTTAGCAAAAACAAAAGTCACACAAGAGTTTTCAGTGAGTTTTGTATACGCAAAAACAAATACAAATGTGGCGGATAAAAAAACGGAGTAACTTTCACAGGCTATTTATTTATTATTCTCAGCTCGTCTTTTGCCTTTCCTGTCCTCGCCCCCTCATTTCCCTTTGTATTTATGGGCTCCTTATTAAAAATGCCCTTTGAACCGCCTTTTCAACTATACACTATACACTGTATGTTATGTTATGTTATGCGATGGGATCGGATTCCACCCTGAAAATTAAACAAGTCGCGGCCGTGTGCATCCGATTAGAATTAGAATTCTGCCGTTTCCCTTTTCATACTGTACGATGTATGTACGATTATTATGGAAAAATCGTGGCTCTGGCTGATTATCTACCGTTCGTTTTATTGTCTCCATATATATTTATAATAATTATTATTTAATGGATACGACCACATCTTTTTCCATTATATTTAGTTACATATCAGTAGTTTGCACATGGCGTATTGCGTGCATTTGTATTTTTTGTACAGACACAGACTGGTGCAGTGTCGGGGTTGAAGGGGAATGAGCAGGGGAATAGGAGCAGGAAAAGGGATGGTGATGCGGATAACATCAAACGACTTTCATTTCCTCCGCCTACAACGGAGAGGCCACCGTCCTATAATGCTTTCTCTCTCTCTCTTTCTCTATGGACTTGGCGTCTTTCATTCCCCCTTCCTCATTGAAACCATTATCCTTGCAGTTTGAATCGACAATTAATTTTAAATTCCAAGAGGAAAGCCCTTGCAATTCAGAGAGAGAGAGAGAAGGAGTTGAACTCCAACTTGAAATAGAATTCGAATTGAGTTGACTTGAATTGACTTGAAATGAATTGAATTAAATTGAATCAAATCGAATCCTATTGCATTATATTGCACAGCAATATAATGCCGATTGCATTTCAGTGAAGATTTTAGTCAGCAGACGGACGGAAATTATACGGTCAGAATGTATCCAATGTATGTATCTACTGTAAAAATTACTTTACTCTTTGATCAAAGCCCCGGTCTAATCTTTGCTTGAAATCTTCACTTTGTTGACATCTATCTAGTTGACCTTTACACTTGTTTTTTCTGACATGAACTCAATGAACTTGGATTTATTAATTTAACTATGTACTAAAAACTGCTAAAATAAAGAAGAGATGGTCCATAATCCATAACGCATAAATTTGTGCGTGTAGAGTGTAGACACATTAAACATATTCGTTTAAGTGCGTATGATATGGTGATATCATGCAGTAAATCACCGGGGGCACGTTTTCAAAAATTAAAGCAAACGTCGCCCTTTAAACTTAACTCGATTCACGTGTCAAGAGTCGAGAGCTCTTCTCTGTAATCTAATTGCAAGCACTGCATATACATTATACATTCAAGTATTTTGTAATAGCTCTTCTTTTTCTCCACCAAGTTCAAGTTTACTTAAGTGCAGAGCATATACAGTATACATTACGCTACTGAAATCTCAGTCAGTTCAGCGCACTTTGAATCTCATCTGAATGTGCACTTGAATGACTGGGAAAATAGAGAGGAGCAGTTAAAACGCGTGTAAAAACTTGTAGACGACATGAAAACGACAGTCGGAGACAAAAACAAAAACAAAGCAAAACAACCCGGAGGAAAATTGAGACCATTAAACCTTTTTTCGGCCAGATTTGGAGTTAAAGCTCAAGTTGGGTTTTTCGACGAGACACGAGTCAACAGCACCAAACTGTACACTGTACAGTCAAAGTCGAGCGACATTAAAAGAGTGAGAGTCAAATCCATTCGGCCCATATTCGATCGTATGATGCGGATGTCGAAAGAAGAGACAACACGAGGATGGGGAAAAGAGTCTGATTCGCATTCACAGGCATGCAGTTGCTGTTGGTACATGTACACAAAAGCCATTACCATTATGTCCTCCATTTTCGATCTCTTTTCTAAATCTGACTCCGACGCTTACACACTCTTGAGCTTATACATACTTACACTTACGCTTACGCGTAACTCTGGGGCGTGGGAGTTAGGCAAAGCAAAGATCGAGGAGGGAAACAAGGGAGAGAGAGAGCCGTCCCAGAATGGTGAATGAATGGAGATAGAAATTGAAACGGAAATAGAAACGTAGAAAAATACTTCTTTTCCGGCCTGAAAACGCCATTCCTATACATACAGATAGTACATACAATGCAAGTAATGCAATGCATGGAAAAAAAGCGTTGGGAAATGCGAATGAATTGCGTGTAGGCGGCTGGAAAATTCTCGCCTCTATGTATGTATGTATTCGTTTAAGTCTAAGCAGGGGCAACGCAATCACACACACACACACAGTACATACATATGTTCACTTGAAATTTGAAACAGACGAATGACTCTTGCTCCACTAAAAAGGCTCCGGCCTGTGTGTAAGACGAACAGCCTGATGGACGAACACGGAGAAGCAGAGGACGAAGAAATGAGGCGAACGCAAAAGGAGCAGATTTAAATTCCATTTGGAGCGTTTGCCTCTCCCCTCAGTCCTCCATCTTCCTATTAGGCGAGTGCGTGCACTGTACACTGCACACTGTATACTAAATGTATAGAGGAACAAATTCAAATTCCTTCCATGTATGTTTATATACATGCATGCATACGCGAGCTAATATAGGCCGCTTGAACTTTGTCTTTGCTTTCCCCTTTTTCTCAGAATCCCCTTATTTTACTGTACACAGCTCCAGTTTCAATTCTTGGTCAGATAAGTCACCATCATATGTAATATGTATGTATGTACGATGTACGTACATGGAACAGGGAAAATCCTGAACGAGATTCGTGCCATGAAATTGGGGCACGTGGAAAGCAGTTGATCTCTGACACTTTACAAACTGCATGAGAATCCAGATTCCTGCACCTTGGATAAAGGGAACAATTTTCTCAATGGTGGAATTGTATCTATTTTGTGTTTTTAATTTAAAAGATATGGCTTAAATTTGCTCTGAAGAAATAAAAGTCGATGATCGTTTCCCTTTGTCAAACCTCTGTAATACCCGCGTGTACTCCAAGTTTACATTTTTACATTTTACATGGACCAAAACGAGCGACCGTCTACATACATATTCTTTCGTTTGTCACAAAGAGGCGTCTGAAAATACTTTCACTTAACATCTATACGTACATCAAACAAGGTTCCGTTTTCCACACATACACATTTTACCCTAAATTTTAGCTAGACGCTAAAAGTCGCACTAGTAGTATCAATATTGTAGAAATACGATGCATACAAGTCAAAGTGCTTTTGCTTTGCCCGCTGAGTTTCTCTGAGCTTTGCCGACATCAACACCGACGACTGAATGAATACATACATGCATACAAGAACCCGGATTGAGGCCAAGTCAATTCAAGGGTAGCAGGGAAAGTGAGTAAGAGTAAGAAGAAGACAGGGCTAGAATTTCTTGCCAGCTAATAGTAGTAACAATAATAATCGCATTGAAGAAGTGTTTCCACATGTATGTATTAGGAAGCTTTCTCGTCTTGTTCTGGTCTCGGTTCTCTTCCTCTTCCGTGTTTACGAAGCCAGAAGAGAGAGAAAGAGCCAGTCGAAGAGTCGAGAGTCGAGTCTGAGGACAAACATGAAAATGAGGGAGAACATGCAAAGGGAAGCAACAAAGTGTGGTTGGTTGGTTGCTCTGATCTGGTCTGGTCTCCTTTGGCTTGGCTTGACTTGGGCGGCAGCCTTTCTCCTTTCATTTTATTATTGCATTACAACCAGCCCGCGCCACTGCCATTGTGCTGCTCCCGCTCCTTTTGTTTCTTCTCGCACATCAGGGCCAAGTGAGCCGTCTGTACATGAAAATGGACGACAGACATGTGTCCGCTGTATTGTAAGTAAGTACATACAAAGTACATACACATACATACATGGAGAGTGCATTCTGTATGCATGTACAATGTACAATCCTTTTACTTTTACTGCAACATATGTGCGTAAGCCCCTTTTAAACTGTGTAAAGTCATGCCACCAACACCACGCAACGCGTCATGCAAACAGGGGAAGCTGCGAGGAAGGAAAAGCGAAAGTGAAAGAGAAAGGAGCTGAAAATTTGAATTTAAAGGCGAACGATAATTTGTACAGACTTTATCTCTTCTTGCTGTTGAACTTTTACAATTTTTTAATTCGATTTTCGACGCAAACTTAAAAAGTCAAGTGTATAACGAAAATTGACAACAGCTTTTACTACTTGTCGAATCTCCGTAATAATCATACACATGGAAAGCGAGCCCCATTTAAGCCTTCCTTTGTCTTCCCATGTACGAAAATTTTACATCACTTTTGTGGAATTCGCTCATAGTAATCCATGAATAAAGCGGTTTTTCTCGAAATTCGAATTTATGCCAGCTCTTGGATGTATGTATGTTGTGAAGCAACTATTAAAATTTGAAAGTCCTTGTGGGAGTTGCACTTTCACTTTTGCCCCCCAAAGTCAGCAAACGCAAAGAGAAATGTCGGCCTTCCTTATTCCATGTACAATGTAAACCCTGTACGTACAGTACAGTATGTAGTCGTTAAGGTTAGTAAGGACTGGACTAAATAAGCCCCGGAAAAATTTGGAGTGCATTTCCTCCTTTAGGTTTTTGAACTTTCTCCACACCATTTAATTAATGCGCGTTTAATTCATCAAGGAAAAGTCATAAGCAAATTATGTATGTATGTACAATGTACATGAGTGCATACACACATGTCGTCCAAACTCAGAAGCACCGTTTCAATTTTGAATTTTGAACGACACGCGCTTTTCTCTTGGTTCGTAATTTCTAGACGCTTTTCTTTTAAATATGTATGTATGTATGTGCATAATTTATTTTAGCTCCAAGTCCCTTTTCGTCACGTCACACACAACATGGGGCCACGTCATAATGATCACGATCACGATCATGGTCACGATTTGATGACGAGGACGATGGCTCATTTCCTGTATTAAAAAGACAAGTGAAAAGTCCACAAATCTTTATACACTTTTTCTTGAAGAATTGTTAACAAGTTTTAAAAAATATCACTACTTTTTAAATATTGACACGTTACTTTATTGCAAACCCAACTTTTGTGGGAAACTTGCAGAGCTTAAAAAATAACATTTAAATACATAAATATTGGGGTTAGTCTACAAAAACAAACGGTTTGATTTAAAAGTATCTAAAGAAACCCGGAAAAGCATTGTCAAAACAAAAGTCAACGTCAAAGCCAGGGCAAAAGTCGCGTGCAGACAGCTCCTCGACTTTCGGCATTTTCCCCTTTAACTTGCCGTATAATGACTTTCTCCGTTAATTCAAGTGCATAAATGTATGTTTACGGGATATCTGTGCGTATGCATGTAACCATGACTGCACAACTCAAATTTCGAAATTCGACGACTGCTTTCTCTACCTAGCACGTGCACGTGAGCCTACAATAATAAAGGCAGGCTGTACGCTGTACAAAGTAGGATTTCTACCTTGTTTTTCCGTTTATTGCTTGTTTTTCTGAGTCCAGCTTCCAAGTTTAACTACATACTTTCATAGTACCTAACGTATTTACGAGAGCTAAACCTGAAACACGAGACAATGTTTCATAAGCTACTTTGTTTCATTGCATCGCATTGGACTTGATTTGAGTTGCAACAGCGAGCGAGCGAGTGCGCGTACCTGCATAAAAACGGTTGTTTACCGGATGTGGATTGTGGATGTTGCTACGGAGTGGTGAAAATGACTGGGGAAATGTCGTCATGAGAAATGAGAAGGGCAGAATGACGTGGGCTGTTTGTCATTCTGTAAAACTCACATCAAGCCAAGCAAGTCAACATCCACTTTTGTATTTTGTGTATGTATGTTTGTGTGTGCGGCATAAAAATACAAAACGCCTCGTATAAAAACAACAGATCATACGTTACATAGTTTCCCTGTCGTTGGATTTTGGATTTGCAACGTATGTACGTATGTATGAAATGTATAAACATTAGCATCAACATTAGCAAAAAAATTTTTATGTGGAGAAAAATAAGGCAGCATACAACTTTTTCTGTGCACTTTAGCCTGCCTACATATCATTAGAGAAACAGCGGCGGCATGCATTAATTAATATTACCATTAGCATTTAACGCCATATTTTGTACGGCAAAACTTGACTACTTATGACTATAGTCAGGATTACACTACCGATTTTTTCAGCTGTGTGAAGAGTGAAGAGCGTGCATTTTCTTTAATGGCTACCATTGCAGTTTTTGCACTAATGACGACTTGATGTCAATTTGTTAGATTCTGGCGATTTTTCTAATTGTTGAAAAAGTCGTGGATGTTCAACAACCATTTGTAGACATGGTGGGTGCAACAATCAAATGTGATACTTTTGCACAGAAATATCATCATCATCATCCGTTTTGCTGTGTATACAATGTATACATACCACATCCCGTAGTGCACTGGTGTTGTATCAACATCATTAGCCGCGCAGTTTTCCCAGCTCGCGGAAACAAAAAACGCAAACAAAAACAAAAGACGGGAAAAGTATGATACTTAAGGGGAGAAAACAGGATTCTCTACTTTATTAGGATTACTCGAATTATTAAGACATCAACCATGTTTTCCTTCCATGTTTGGATTGGGATGACTTGGCCCGATTTCCCCGGAATTCCCGCATCCATAACCGTACATACAAAGATAGATACACTAAGTTTGTACATAGCATATACATAGTTTATACATACATATAGTTATATATCAACAGTGTTTGCTCTGGGAGTTTGTGTAAACAAAAACTGATATCTACTCCACGGGAAAAAATCAACTGTATGTAACCGAGCTTCATTTTGAATTTCCAAGTACTCTTCCATTTTTAATGAAATGAGAAAAATGTTTATACAACAACAAACATTACAGAAATTGCAATTAACCAAATTTTTTGCACAAAAAGATACGAAAATATGAAAATCTGTGTAGCAACATTCAAGGGGAAAATTATTTTATCCAAATTTGGCCGCACTCACCAGGAACGAAGGAAAAAGTGGGGAATTTTTTTTATTTTGCCTAATAGTTTAGTAACAGCAGCTTAAATATAGATAAATAAACATACACACATACATACATGTGTTTAGATGCATACACGTAGATCGTAGATACGAGTCGTCAGAGTGCAAACAAAACAAGAGTCAAAACCGAAAGGAAAACCAAAAGCAACACCAACAGGACGAGTGCAAAGAAAGCAGAGAACGAGTTGAATCCACACACAGACACAGAGACATACACTCGTACATGTTAGCTGTGTGAGTGCAGTCAAGCTAAAATAGCACTTAGGTAGATTAAAGTTGAGCGCAAATGGTGGCCCTTGCTGATGTTTCTCCGCTCCTCCGTTCTGACTGCAATCACATCACTTATTTAGCTCCAGCTTCTATATATATGTACATATCCATCCAAAAAATGTACAGAGAAATGTGCAGGGCCGCCGCCGCCACCACCACCGATCTCGCTTCTATGCTAGCGTCTGCTGCAGTTTTCCCACAAATTCATCAATGTACTTTGTACATGTATAAGTACAGTTTGTGTGGAGGAGATGTGAATCCAGCCGCAAAGCGTGCATATGTGTGTGACTTGGTCATGTGTGACAGGGCGGGTGAAGGCAAGCACATTTTTAGTGTACATACAGAAGAACGCTAAACGGCGGAGCTTTCCTTTTCATTCCTCTGCATACGTACATACATACACACACAAATACTTTTTGCTTTGCTCATCTCTCTGTTCTGTTCTGTTCTGCTCTACTCATCCCGGATCACACTGAAACTGACAAGTTTTAAATGAAGTAATTCCACGCATCGGGAATTTTGAACCTCCTTCTTCCTCCATCTTTTCACCACGGCTGTCTAACTCCCGACTGACTGACTGACAAGCTCAACTTTTAGCCCTGGTTTACATAACTCTGGCTCGGATTTTGCACAAAACTTATTGATTCTTTACGCTTAAAAATCCCCTCACCTTTCACCCTTCAACGTCGTATGTACATTGTACATGATTATGACGAGTCTTCCATCTTCCAGGGCCTCAAAAGGGATGAAAGCATGCATAATCAAAAACATTCCTTGTACAAGACAGACAGCGAAATCACGTTATTTGTCGGTTCAAACTTTGGCGAGGTGTAAAAGAACAAAAGCCAAATGCGGGTTTACTTATTCTTAGCGGAGGTGAAAGTTTTTTGGAGAAAACAAAGAAACTTTCTTTATTTTTTTGGCTTTTTTTATATGATGTATGTAAAAGGCACAACAATGAGCACGAGGGAAACAATTGAGGGTACAAAACAAGTATGAAATTTCTCCAGCTTTTGTCAGCTTATGGGATTTCTGCTTCCAAGAAAAGTGTTTGATTATTGTTACACAGAAAGGGACTACAAACGCTCACTAATTGCCATCCATACACAATATACGCATAAAATCAGGTCGAGATGTCTTTGACAAGAACACGAGCACGAGGAAAAGAGAGATTTAATGACAAAATGCTCAGATTCAACATAATCGAGAGGACAACAGAAGGCCATTAGTACCCTTTCAGTTTGAACGGGTTTTACCTGGAAAATTCTAGAGAACTAAAATTTATTGTCCCTACAACGCTGCTCATCATAATACTGTACTCTAGAATACTTGGACTTTTCAATATTCCATCCCTTAAAAGGAGTATACATGGGTGTCATTAGAGCTATTGTACCACATTATTGGAATGAATTGAAGATGATCTGTATTTGCACATTTGAACACAATTGATATGCATTTCAACAAGTAAAACAATGTAGTCTTTTAATGTTGATGTGAAACAAAGTCGGACCTCTGACAAACTCAAATGTTTACATGAATTTCTCCCAAATTTCATACATGGATTACAAACAAACTCAAAGTTTTCCTCAAATTTCATAGATTCTGATACATTACATACATGTACGTATGTTTGCGTGAGGTTCTAGCTTATCTGTCTATCTATCCTTGCATCCCTTTGGACTTTGGGAAATTTGGATTTGAATTCACATTCGAATGGAGGCGCGTGACAAACTAACATTTTCCTCTCCCCTCCCCAAATTTTGTCCTCTGTTAATGATCCTTCAATTCAAGCGTGTAGTCTCAAAATCCAAAGTTGTACTTTGTACATCGTACATATGTACATAGTTGTGCAGGTCCAACGAGACAATGACAAGGACAACTGCAGAAAGAGAAACAGGAATAAGTTTGCAAGTCAAAGTCAGCGAATGACATGGCATCATGTTATGTAACCCTTGATGATAACAAGAGTCATAATAATAATGATTCCTCACTCTTGACTTGCAACTTATTTTGTACTTTAGTCTAGACTCGAGACTTGAAACTTGGGCATCATATCAGTTTGTTGGGAAAATAAATATTATGCGTAGTGTCGATGCTCTGTGTAGATTATCATGTTGAAAACTTATCCGTCAACAGACTGCCTGTAATTAAATTATTCTCCCTATTCCCCATCTCAATCTTGTTCCGAATCTCTTTCGAGAGCGGAAATGCAGCAAGGTTGAAGATGATACAAGTTTTTACATGGTACATAATGGCAGGGTTTGAAAACCAACTTTTACTATGCTTTATTTTAATTGTTATACAATTTTCCATGATGTATAATTTAAAAGTAAAGATACATAGATATACGCCAAATTGTAAAAATCTACATACAAATCACCTGAGAATTCCCCTGAATTCGGATGAATAACTCGTGAAAATACTCGAAAAAAACTATAAAAAATAAAAATAGTTTCTTTGAAAACAAGTCTAAAAATCCTTTTGATCGTTTATTTCTATGCCTCAGAAAATTATTAATTAAATATTACGTAGTATTTAACGGGCCATTTCATAAAACTCAAATTTTCTTGATTCTTGAGTCAAACTAGGCCAACCAGAAAATCCCTTGGCATTAAACCACCAAGGAAAATCTTGAGTCAAGTATTTCTTAATTACACTTGTTACGTTGGTCGGTATACCTGCAAATTATTTATGTACATAATGATCCATAAAAAATTCTTCACTTTTGCCCCAATGAAAAAAGTTTTTACTCCGAAATTTCTCCGTCTCCGCGTCGACGTCTGCATTGGAATCATGTACATACTTGTTCATTGTTCATAAATAAAATGGATAAAAACTTGTTGAGACAAATTGCAAAGAAAATGTAGGTAGGTATATGTACATTATACATATTCAGATGGATCAGCTAGTCGAAATGAAGGAGCATGTATGTATGTATCAAAGTGCATGGGCAAAAGAAGAAAAGACGGTGGTGCAAATTCCTGGAGTCGACGAGGATAAATAAATAAGATGCAGCCTTTGTTGTCTATATACAACGGACAGATATTTGCTTGTTTGAAATGTAGAGCAGGTAGACCACAATTGGGTCACCCGCTGTTTTACACGGATCCTCGATATTATTGCTCTCATTCTCATTCATGTTCCTCTGCTCCACCTCCTTCTTGTTCTTGTTCTTGTTTTGTTCTCCATGCCTAATAAGTCTGAATATACAGGGAGCAGCAGGCTTGATAAATAGACAAGATAATACAAGGCGGGATCCAAACCAAGATAATAAAAGAGAATAGAATGCCGGGGAAATAGAAGGAATGGAGAAAGCGTTGACTTTGACTTTGACTGTCCTGACTTGCCATGTCGTCTTACAATTGGTTTTGGTGTCTGTATAGTGCTTTCTACACTTTCTCTATTCTGTTTTCACGGATGTTGCATTTACTGCGACGCCTGATGCTGCAGTTGTTTGTGTTGGTGATGATGTGGAATATTGAGTAAGCCCAGGATTAATTGTATCGAAGCTCTAGAGACCCTTGGAAAGTTTAATGCCACAGTTTTCAACAATGCGATCAACAAAAGAACCAAACAGAAACTGTTGTAGCAATGCACACTTTGCCATGTTGTATGAATTCTTCATCTTTGCAAATATATAATTTATGCCCGTCATTGCGGTTTCACTTCTTTGGCCCAATTTCACTCTTTGTTTGTTCGTTGAGCCAACTGCGATTCCCAGTCGACACCGTTTGATTTTGCTCCCTCACAAAGCAAAGCCAAACTTAGTAATTCAACCACCCGCTTTAAACGGACAAATCAAGCCAACCCCGCGACGAACAACTGAAGGAGGGATAAAAGTGCAGCAGGAGCCAGATAAATGGAACACGGTATTCATTTATTCCGTCTTAAATTCATCTGGACCTTTATCTTCAAAGATTTATCTTGTGCAGTACTTACATACATGCTGCAAACTGCAAACCTTAAAACCGTCGCCGATTCTACTTGTGCAATCTATATCTATAATTCGATTTGATTTGGCTTGAGAAACCTCTCGGAGAATTTTAGTGTGGCTATGAATTCCTAATCTGGCTTCAAGGTTTTGCTTTTCTAGACTGCTTTTGGTTGTACAAGTAGACCTACCGCAGTGTCAACGAAAAGAAAGTTCACGACCTTTTCTCTTCGTCTCAAGGTCGTAAACGTATGCATATGCATAGATACATGAGGAATCAATGCAAAATTTAAGAAGCACGCAAAAGTGGCGTAAATGGAGAAAGCAAACTTTGTACAAGAAGATACATACGCATTGAGATACAAATACAAAAGACGGGTGAAATTGACAGAGTAATCCGAGAAAAATTGCGGTGTCTTCCAGTTAAGCCGTTTAACACAGGACCCTGAGCTATTCGTCCCGTCTAATAGAGTTTACACGGATCGTTCTTGCAATCGTGCTGTTTCTCACGGTGTTGCTTGCACGTTGAGCAAAATTCTGCATTTTGCGTACCCAATTAGACAAAATAATGGTCTTCAAATTTTTTTGTTCTTTCATCTTGTAGGCGTTTTCGCACAATTGTACCGGTGGTACAAATATTTAAGAAACAGTCAAATTTCATCTATTCGTATGTTTTAAGCTGTCCATGAAAATAGAATCAAGTCGTTTTCGTTGTCTTTCTTCTTTATTTTTTGTTGCATCGGAAGTAAAGTAGAGCAAGTCGAAAGCCAAAGCCCAAAGTCCAAGCCAACATTGAACGGCACATTTACAGAGTCAATTCCTCAATCCATTTGTTGATCCCATAAAGACAGGCTGCACTTTGTCACGGTAGACCTGGCAATAAGTAAAATTCGACGGGTACACACACAGTACACGGAAAACCCGGGAGACCACCCCTGTTGTTTAGGGTTAAGAGCAAAGCAAAGCAAGTACAAGGAAGCAAACGAACGAACGCGATAGCTTTACTTTCACCTTGCTTTTTCTATCCATTTCCCTATATTTCACGTTGAAGGTACATTGAAGAGCCGTGTGTACGGTGTACTTTCTCTGCCTATTTATCCACATATTTCTCTTCTTTTCTTCTAAATGACATGGAATATGTTGGTGTTGTTGACATTGGCTACCGTTTCTAACCTTGAGCTTTGAATTCGCCGTGTGCCATGTCCTGAGCCTCCATGCGGCTTTTTTCTTTCCCAAAGTGTACCTTGAACAAAGGAAAGCCGTTGGAGAAAGTTTGACTTTCTCCAAAGCTAGGAAAATGTGAATTGTGCACACTTTGGAAAAGAGAAAGTCAGGGACTCGCCGAGTCAGGGGAAACCGGAACCAGAAACGTGGACGCACAGAACCGCAAATTGTACCGAGTAATATGTACAATGTACAATGCATAAGCTGCAGTTTCTAGTCTCAAGAATAATGAACAAAGTACTGTAAGATCAAGTTGGAAAGATTCCGGGAAACTAATGGCGGTTTGGTGGAGAAAGTATATAAAGTAAGGGAACGCCGAGAAAGCAGGAAGAACTAAAGGGAGAGTCGGGCTGACTTTCTCTGACTTTCTCCGGCATCTGGTGTTTGTGCCCAGTTTATTGGCCAAGTCGGAGTGAAGGAGAGGAAGTAAATAAAAAAATGTGGAGATTAAAGCAGCAGTTACACACAAGCATATGGCTTTGGTTATGGCCATAGCCATAGTCATGGTCGTAGGGATGGCTTTTCTGAACTGAGCGGTTCCAGAACGGCTTTGTCCGGAGAAGAGGTCTTTGCGACCGACAGTATGGTATGGTATGACACGCTATGCCATACCATGTCAAATAGAGCACTCGTATTATGGCATAAACGCGAAAAGTATTGTACATTAGCCCCCGCACATGGCGCATACGAATTACATAAACTAGGGACAAAATGTAAAATAAAATGTAATGCAGGTCTCCTTTCCATTTTGCCAATTGAAATGGAACCGAATAAAAGCACATTTGTCCTGGATGAACGTACTTATAAAAGTGTATAAAACGCAGTCATTTTTGAATTCAATTCAGTTACAATTGCAATGGTCATGGCTGCACTTCCGTGTATATCAGTATGTATTTTTCAACCCAAACTTTGTCAACCACCTCACGACACTTTTGGTCCACCAAATTCACCTTTAAAGAAACTCCTAAAATAAAAAGCTAATGCCCTATCTAATGCTATCTATGTATGTTTGGACTTTTAAGGCTTCCAATTGTATGTCTGAATTTCATGCTGAATTTCATGCTAAAACTTTAGCTTTTAAACCCAAATTGACTTTGTATAAATAATGAATGAACGCGGCGTCCTGCTGCGATGAGAAATGTGTACCCTACATTTTAAGTGTATTGTTGGAATGGGACTATGCGTAGAAAAAATGACGTTTAGTAATGGACTGGACTAATTTTTCTTGCCTTTCTTTTTTATTTTAGCTGTCTTGGATAAGGAGGCGAGATTGGCACATTTTAACGTCGGGTCGCATAACCTACACAAATGACGATCGATTTCAAATTATACATAGGACGCACAACGACGAATCGGAGTGGACCCTCGTCATCAAATTTGTCCAGAT
>JAQIVE010000210.1:0-46342 GCA_034698285.1 Sminthurinus bimaculatus | reverse complement strand
CTGCGGAGAAAGAACCTTTCACTAATACATAACACGTCTCAAGTCTCAAACACACACACACACTGAACATAACAGATATTGACATGTACATGAGATTTGCTTGACGCCCACTTACAGTGAAGCTGTAAATGTCAATATACATAGACCAGAAAATGCACAACATGCATACATATATATATATTACCTAGAAATAAGTACTCTCACACATGTGCATATTATGCTGCGTACATTTATCCATCCATGCATAAAAAGAAGTTGAAGATGAGGATATAATTTACATAACTCTCTCCTTCCATTCTCGTCATCTTCCCTTTTCACAACACAATCACTCTAAATATATAATAAGGTACTGTCAACAAGTACGAAAATACACTCTCTTGCACAATAACCTCACAAAAGTAACTACTCTACAGCCCACAACCAAAATGTACATAATAAGGATAATAATAGTAGTAATTTTAGTAGCTTCTGTGACAAAATATAGCCTTGTGTCAGTCGTCAGTCTGTCATCGTATGTATTATGTGTGTGTGTGTGTGTGAGAGAGAGAGAGAGAGAGGTGTGCATGAGTGAATTGACACGCGCACTTTTACTCTCCAGCCCTTTCTTCTTTTTGCTCTTTCTATCCCTTTCCCTCCCACGAACTTTCTCTTTCTCACTCCCTCAAAGCCGCCCTCACTTTTTTTATTGTAAAAGTACCTATCCAATAACATTTTTTGTTGTATAATTGTTAGTGATTACGATTTCTATTATTAGAAATAGCTGTGTGTATCTACAATGTACATAATATGTATTATATAATAGAATAGAACATTAATTTGATATGGGTAAGGCACCCTCTCAACTTACAATGTACATATAGGTACCAGGTAGACAAGTAATACAAAATGAAGATATTTTTACAGTATAATAAATCTCAAAAAGCGAATACTATTTACTAAAATATTATGTTGCCTTTAACTATAATGGATTACGTATGCTTGCGAGGATCTTATTACCCTTTGTACAATCATGATGTTGTTGCAAAAGTACAATATTTTTGATATTAGGCAAGAACTTTTGTCTCGGAAAATCTTCAAAGCATAGCTACAATTAATTAAGGACGGTAGGTGTGTGTGTGTGTGTGTAAATATACCTACGAGTAGGTATGCAACAAGCAAAACAGACGCAGACACATCGGAGTCAAATTTCGACTAGTTCATTTAATTCACAGCCCAAGGATAATAGTATGCACACTTACACATGTAATATGTAACATGAAAAGGTTTGTCATTTGTCCATCTCATTCGTGTCTGTAGGTACTTCCGTTTCTGCAATATGTTATTTGCAACAAAAGGATTACGACAAAGAACGAGAAAATAAAGCCCCACATTGCACAACATACTTACTTTATTACTTGTGTACATTTTTACTCTTACACTATACTTGTATCATTACTATTATCCTTTTTTTTGGCCTATGCTATGCATTACTTTGAGCTACCTTTAGATAGATCCAGTACATAATGATAATAATATGCAGTATCATATTAGCAACTCTTACTTATTTATATTTATTACAAAGTGCCGAGAGTGAAAGTTCTTAAAGTTCTAAAGTTCTTTCACTTTGAGACCATAGGTGCTATAAGTAGTCAGACCTGTCATATTTCCTTTCTCCTATATGGAAACATACATGAACTCGAAAGCGAGGCTCGCTGCCCCGTTTTTATTAAAACTTTCCAAACTTACTCAATACTTCTCATTGAGTTCTAGATCATATACTACTGTACTTACTCTTCTGTTTCTGCTCAAATTTTGCACGAGCTTTCAACACAGAAATATCTACAAAATGCGCAATGTCATAATTATTAAAATAGGAACTGAACATGTGCGGATAATTGCAACAAACGGAGTGGATTTTCATATGTAACAAAGTCAAGGTTCCTTTAATAAAAGCCCACGTAGAAAATGGAAACTTAACTTACAAAGAAAGGAGGCAATAAAGAGTGCGGTACAATGTGTGTTCAAAATTATTTTTATACTTATTGTGCATAATATGTAGATAGCCAGTGCATATTACAATTTACAATATCAAGAAAATATCAGTACTGCATAATGAAAACAATCATTTCCAATTCCCCAATTTCCTCCTAGAACAAAGTATAATATTTGTGCATATTAGAGCATAATATATATACATAAAACAAGCTCAGTCTATTTTGGTTTCCTATTAGCAATCATCACACAAAAATAAAATGAACCAAAGGACGGACACGTTTGAATAAAATCCTTATCCTTATGTTGTGTTCCGTTGCTTCCTTTGCAGCTTTGTGAAAAACTTTCTTTGTAAAGAGAGACGTTTCACCCAAGACTTGAAGCGGTTCAAGCACAAGGGCACGTGTATTGTATCGTGTATTTGAAATACGTATCATGTATCATGACATTTTAGTATACATATACGTATGTGTAGTAGGTTGATTATACATTAGAAAAGTTAATAGATTATTCTGATGCCCAAGCCGCCCACAGGTTTGCAAGGTATGCCAATATTATACAAAATATACACACGTGTATTAGTATTACTTGTGGTACTTTATGGACTTAAGCTTTTTATATATAGAAAGAAAACATAATATACCTACCTATACCTACTACCTACCTAAATATCCAATTCACAATTTTCCTGGTAAGTACTTATATGCATGTACTCCTCTAACTACTAGTTGCTCATTTCTCCATGTCTTCAAAAACCGTAACTTCCGTCGTGTGTCCTGTGCATATACTATGCAGGCCCATTCGATTTTACTTACACTATATAGTAAAAGTACAAAGTAAATAGCGTGTGTAATGTGTATGCGGGTTTCATAAATATATTATAGAAGCGGGGGCTGCATGTATGTATGTATTTACACGTTCTTAGTTACAAGTTTATACATTTATGCAAAGGTACAGTAAATATGTAGTTTGCGTGTATTTTGGGTGATGAAGCCCGTCGTCAGTCATGCACTCTAAAAAACAGGCAAAGTTTGTTGTGAACGATAGACATATATATATAGGTATATAGGATAAGCTCAGTTATGTATGTATAAGATATAGCATTGTACTTATGGCAGTTGGTCTAGTTCTTGTTATGAATGACTGAATTCGTCTGCATATAGGCACACAAAAGTAGCACTTCTGTTTTAGCTTTACTTTTGTTTGTCTCATAGGTATATATGTATATATGTATATGTATGGTGGTTGCTGGTGTTCGTGTTTTGCTCAGGCTGCTCAACTCCTTTCACATATACGTATTTACAGTGTATTGTGTGTGTGTGTGTGTGTGCATACAGTATGAGAGGGAATCCATCCAATCGATGAGAAAAGAATGAATGAATCCCACGCCGCCGTAGAAAGATCGCCAAGACGACGATTTTGTCCTGGATACTTTTGTATGTATGTATATGTAACATATTATATACAACTGTAAACTGTCCCTATTACTTATGTGTATGTGTATGTATGTATGTATGTACGAGCTCAAGCTGCAAACGGGACAAGCTGGAGTCTCTGGATTGGACCTGGCAGACTTTGGAATGAGGTTTCCGCTTTCCCCGTGCAAAATTGGTCAATATCAGGCAAGGATAATATTGTGTCATTTGTACGGATCTCATAGGAATGCATTCTTGTTTTTGAAGATAAATATCTAAAGCATGCACTCCTTTGTTTTTTTTCACATGCTATGACTAAAAGGTTGACCCCATCGACAGCGCCGTCGATAGGGTTCAATTTTTGATTATTCTCTAGTTAGGTAAAGACAAAAGGCCTATACGTAATCGTGCATATTTAAATTTCACCTTTGCTTTTACCAACTTACTTTTTCTGAGAGAACAAGGATTTGGGGAAGAATTTGAACTGACAATTAGTTATACCATAAAAAAATTGCCTTTAATAGTACAGTATCGAGTATATCCTGTAACAGTGAACTTTAGCATTGTACGTTTATATTAATGCGTGGGCGTGAAAGCTGTTCGTTGTTCGTTGCATGTATTTGTTATACAACTTGATAATACAGTTGTATAACCAAGACATGCTACATAATACATAAACTAATAGTTCACATTAAACGTTAAATAATGAGTACAATAAGAATAAACGCTTTCTCAAAGATTGAGTGTGAACGGTGATTCATGAGGATTTGGATTGGATCAAGGATTGAGGATGCGCTCGATGTTGATGATGATGCTGATAATGGCACGATGTCTTGTATACGATTTAATACCTCTTGTGCGCTTTTTTGCTAATTTCTTTGTATCTTTCGATCCCAGCCAGCCTGTGTCTCCGTTTCTGTCTCTGTCTCGGCCTGCAGCCTGTACACACCACACACAGATTGATAATAGTGTTAATGTTAGCGTATATCCGGGTTCTCTCCTCATTTTCTCCTTTAAGGCTTTTTACTGATACATAATCATAATAATAATGCAATAAAGTTTAACGTTGCCTGCAGACTTTACATAAATACTAAAAGCACAAATAATATTAACAATAACAATAATATACAGCCTACATGATGTGTAATATCTGTATAATATGTATAATGTATACTTATTACTTATATTATAGGATAAAAGGAAAACCGTACATATATGTATGTTGTATGTTGATGAGCAATTATTGGTGTAACTTGTTTTTTCTTGTAAAGAACCATCCATCTTGTTATTGCCATTATTCCTTTGGTTTTGGTTGTTTGTTATGTGATTAAAAAAATTATTTTTTCAGTGTGTGATAATAAAACTTGATTTCATTAACATTCATAATATAATATTCATATTCATGTATAACGTATACCTACATACATACAAATGTATGTACGACCAAATCTTGTTCCACCATACATAATACACCTACAAATAATACTATAATATATTACGTACGCATCATACTTTGCACTCTTTTTCCATAGTTGACTGTGTTGAATCTGAATCCGCATCTTGTTTTTATACATATGATACAGAATACCGTATACGTACAAAAAAGAGACATGCACATGTGCATGTATATGTAAGTACACCGGAGATATCTAAATGGATAAAAGGTAAAAGTACTAACTTGTAAGTACAAAAGTATTGCAACTATTTCATGTATTGTTTAAAGACTCATTGAATCGTTGTCGTTTTCATCGTTCATTTTTTTTAAATTTAATTTCCATTTCCATTTAAAACTGCTTGTTGTTCTTTATGAATGTAATGAGTGCGGTATGGGCTTGGTGGGTATGTGTATGTGTGTGTGTTTGAACATATTTAGATGCATTAGAGGAGAGGTTATCTTGTTGTCTTGGTCTTCATCGTCATTCTCCTATAAAATAAGTATAATAACGTGTGTGTGTGTGTACCAATGTTTATTGTAAATCTACATCATGCATACTTAAATATTATGAACTCTCAAGTCATGCGATTCAGTGAGGCTTATATTATTTATGCTCACATATCATATACATATGGAGGAAAGATAAGTGTAAAATATTGTACACGAATAGGTATGTAGTATGTACGTACATTATGCGCAAATATTTTGTGTAATTTAGGTATCGTTTATGTTTATATTTTTCTAGAGATTGCTTATAGGTACAGTTACCATAATAATGCATAATATTACCATTTAAATGTGGAGGCTTTGAAATATTGTAATGTCGTGTGTGTGTGTGTGTATCTATGTGGTATATCGTATACATATACATACATAGGTTACGTATTTATCTGACTGGAGGCAAGACTAATGTAAATGCTCATAATGTTAATACCGATGATTATTATTATCAAGTATGCGGAATGACGTCTTAAAACTTGGGTTGAAAGGTAGAGCAGCAGAGGAGCAAGAAAAGAAAACATATTTTGTACATACATTCATACGTACATACATACAAGCAAAGTTAAGGGCACATACATACTATACTTATACAGTACAGACTACAGACATTACGGGCAATTGATGAATAACATGTACAATGTAGTTACATGGACAATTCAATAATGTACATGATACATGCTGTTTTGATACAATGCATAATTCATAATTCATTCATAATATTAGTACAAGTGGCTGACTCCGTCCAAGGATCCAACATCCAGCATTCGTTTGGGGGATTCGTATGCAGGACTTTAGATACAGGGAGTGCAGGTGGTCAGAGATGGTGACCGTCAGTCGGACATCCGAAAATATACTTATATAGTATGCATTCATGTCCCTCATTCATTCTGAAAAAATTCACAATTTTGTGACACTTTAGCTAACCGTCAAAAATTGCAAAAAGATTCCAAATGTCCTTTATGGACATCAAGCAATTAAAGCGTACAGAGATCTCCTGTCACTTTTGTAATTTTTTGCGCATTGCGTTTGCTCCTTCAGTACTGTCTGACTGAATGTGCCCGGCACGAAGAACCAGGGATCTTTTCTACCCACGTTTTTTCAATATTTTACTTTTAAACACGTACTTTGGTGAGTTATATGTATGTCATCTGTATTTTGTCGCTATTAACTGCATTTGGTTATGCCTCTTCCTGTTTTTAACGCAAGTACAAAATATTATACTTCTTGACTTGCTTTTATGTACACATGTATGTTGTGCAATGTGCAAAGTTTAACAAGAACTCAAATTTGACGAAATTTGACTACAAATTAAAGTCGTTTAATCCCGATAAAAAAGTTATTCCAGTTATGTGCATTTTGAATTTGAGGCCTTTATTGTAACGACTTACAACATAGTATTAGTTGCTGGAAAATTCATTCATGAGAAGAGATAAAATACTTAACATCAAATACTTTATGCGTATTTAAGTAAATGTTCCAAAATTTTCAAAAGAATGCATTTTTGAAAATCTGCATATACATACAACTACAACAATGTCAATGGAGGTGTGGTGAATATGGCTGAGGTGGTTATGTCAGAAGAAATTTCGGATACATTCTGAGTCGGAATAAACAACTTTTACACATACACTATACATTATAGAATACATACATGCATCTTATACTTATGAAAGGGTTTTCGTTTTTTGGTTACACTGTTTTCTGTTTTACGTAATACATAGACGATCGGCAAAACGGCGATCCCCTCATTTTCTTCTTCTTGTTTTGTTTTTCTACAAGTCCTTCAAATTGGCATTGCCAAAGGCTCTTTCTTGAAATATTTTAATGTACAAATGTCAGTTTCAGTTGTAAACTAGTACATACACATTACATACACATTATACATGTTGCGATACATACTTTTGTGCATCTCTCCTTTTATAAACTACAAGTAAAAGGAATGAGATTTTACCATCATGTATTAAAGTTGCTTATAGTTATAGCTGGTATCTATACCTACAGTATTTACTGTGAAGTGTAAACCTGATGTTTGCTTTTGGCAGTATACATAATATTATTATACAAGTACCTACCTATAATGTGAATCATGGAGCAACTGAAAATGGTAATATATTTTTATTGCAGAGTGTGGGTTTACATTTTACATTCAACATCAGAGGCTATAATAACATGATAATGAAATATAATACTTGGAGTATCTATTAATGCATGTTTTCTAATTCTATACTTACTCTATGGAGAGGAGAGCATCGACATTTGAAGGACTTTAGCTTATTTTCCCCTTCCTATTCTTTTAAAAAATTGTAGTTACTTATTTCATTTCATTTCATTTATTACAATACTTCCACTCCACACATGCCTATCTAGGTATAAGTTAGAAAAAACAAGTACCTATGCAATTCAACTTCCTTACATAACAATAAATACGTTGAGGTTTTAACATTTTTTCTATACCTCTCTCTCTCTCTCTCACACACACACACACACACACTTCATTCATATATTTGCATAATGTTCCCATCTTTATTATGTATTAGCTAACTAACTATAATTATAAATAGCAATTCATTCTGCTGTTTATAAAACTGACTAGGCTATTTAGAATTTTTCATACGTCAGTAGTCAGTAAAAAGTAATAAGTAAGTTCCATGTGCATGGTAACATATCAGTGATCAGTACTAATATACATACATGCTAGCAAAAGTATTCAGTATATTTTACTCATTCGAGCTTTGCTAATTATGAATAAGAATATTATTTTTCCATTTTCCATTTGTGAAAACTCCAAACCTCAAAATTCCAGTGATATCACAATGGTGATAATATTAAATGCACACATCATAAATAATGGTTTAAAACTTAAAACTAGAAGTTGGCTAAAAATATAAACTATATATAATAAAACTTTAATGCTCATCAAGTAAAATGAATATTCAGGGAGTGAAGGAAAGGCATCAATTCATTATGTATGTATGTACATACTTAATACATACAACACTTAAGTGTGTACTGCATCCAAAATATGAACAAATCTACGAATGACGAATGCATTGAATTGGATTTTTCATGAATGGAAATTCTCTCCTACGTTTGAATATAATATATCTACTCATACTCATACTCATATTATGTAAGTAAGTTAGAAGTTAGTATTACCTCTTACGGTTTGTATGCACCTTATCTATAGCTATAATCTATAATATCACTGAACTGTATACTGGATAATACATTATATGTAAGTAATGTGTAAGAGCAGTATGCTGTCTCATATTATACTACTTTTATTATAAGCAGTATAAATAGTTAATCTCACTGTTACATATTATTTTGCTCCTAAACTAACAGTGATACCAAAAGTATTGATATGTACATTTATATTCCTTGATATTGTATACATGGAGTGCGTGTGTGCGCATAGCTAATAATGCATGGATGTGTGTGTACTGTGAACATGTCATACATATGTGATCACAATTAAATTTTGAATGCTTCTTTTATCATAGCTACTATTTAGCAGCATAATGTTATTATCGTTAAATATTTTGAGGTTTTTAAAGTTAATGTATGAGGGGGATAAAACATGGACTAAAACTGATCGAAGTCAAGAGAGAGAGAGAGAGAGAGAGAGAGAGAGAGAGAAATATCAGGACTTTGATAATGTTCAAGCGTTCAAGGAATATTATTGCATTTACTTAATAAGTAATGACTGAATGATGGCAAGAGCTCGAGCGAGATATGAGACACTATATTATTACATCGAGAGAGGCGTTCTTACATGCATACAAAAGGATACATATTGAGCATTTGAAATTCTCCAATTCTCCAATTCTCCATGCTCTTGTAAATAGGTATGTATAACAATATGTAAGATGTAAAGTAAGCACACCAGGCTTTAGTGGGTGACATGTATGCCTTTGTAATATGTACTTACGTAGAACTTGGTTACATATGTACTACAACCTATCATAGCCGTCCTTACAAGTATCTCATTTTAGAAAAAGCAAGGCCTCTTTATGGTCAAATTTTTAATTCGATGCCGACATATCTTCATAGTCCTGAATCCTGAAGCTAACCCCAAAATTTTCAACCGAATCGGTTTAATTAAACATCTAGATACATAGAGATTGCTCATAGAGGTCAGAGGTCAGAGATCGTACAGGGTGAATCCGAAGAAACTCGGGGAAATGTATTAAAATTGACGCTGAATTTTCCCCCCAATTATTGACCTCTTACGTGTAAGGTCACCAGTCAATGTACTCAAACTGTATCTAAGTTTCGTCGGATTTTCAAGGGGGTGTATGTAACGACGTATTATAACGACAGAGAGCGAATAATATTATTGCGTATGAGCCTTGCATTTTCTAACATGAAGCGTTCTGTGGGCAGGTCTAAAAATGTACTTGAATCAAGTTCCTGCCGTAGTTTTGTGCTATAGCCATTCATTGTGATTTTGGTTGAGCTAAGTTTCTCGGTGAGTTTCCGACGTGTCTCCGAGCCGAAGTTTTGCCCGGGACTTATCGTTCTTCAGTCTTCACTATACTATACTTATACTGTATGTACATAATAATACACTACTGCAGGACATCGAAAAAAAACCCAAAAGGTTCACTTGAAACAAGGTTCCAGCGAGCTCCAGTCCAGAACTTAGCAGCTGAGGTTCGTGTAAAATAATACTATACTATAGAAGTTTGAAAAACGGAAATCTTCTCCTTGTGTTTGTACTTACTTAATGATAGTAATAATAATAATATATTATTGTTGTATTATGTTTAAACAGCTAATTACAAATAATACTTACACAGTTACACTTAACTAAAGTTTTCCTAGTAATTAAAATTTAAAAAAAGGCAAGAAAAGTTGAATAACATTTAAAAAATAACGTCCTCTTGGCTCTATTACTTTATTTTTCAGGTTTTTTGAGTCTTTCCCTTTTGTACTTTGTGTCCGAAATTTCAAAGGAAAATTGAATTTACAAAATTAAATTAAATGATAGCTCGCTCTGCCCTATCATATTTTGATTGAAAGTGTTTGAAAGTTTGAAAATCAGAAAATCAAATAATATACTTAAAGATCTTTAAATGTGCCAAGATATTTTGTGTTTATAATTTATAACTACTACTACATAAAAGCAAAACCTGCCCGTGAAAACCTTTAAATTGAAAAATTTCAAAGTTTTGTGATTCATAAATTCTGATTGCATGATGCACTGCATTATTGACAATTGACAATTGAAAGCAATATACAATATACAAACAATAATATGCTAAAAAACTTTCAAAGCAACAATAAAAGTGTTTTCAAGGAGAAGATCGGTTACATGTGACAACAATCAAACATCTAAGGACAATCGCAAGGAAGCAAGTTCTACTCAAGCTTTATTATTCGGCTAAAGTACTTTAATTTAATTAACAGAAATTCCAAATAATACTACATTGCATTTTTCAAACTAGAATAACAAACTCGTGTAAGTGCCAGTGTGCCAGTAGCAGTGTTCTTCACATGTTTTAACTCACAAAACATATATTGTTATGATAATATATTGACAGTTTGTCCTTCTATAAATAATCGACGATACTTACACGAAATATAATATTTAAAACCCGTTTTGAAACGTCCCCTTTATCGTTTGTTCAACGAAAAGTCCAATCTATCTTAAGACTTAAGATTGTTGCTTGAACCTCTTCTCGTGCTATATATATTACCTATAAATCATAATACATTATAACAGACATACATATAATTACTCTATCGTTTAAACAGTTATATTATTGTTTCGTTACACATGTGCTATAATATCAAAGGATCAGCAATCAGCAATCAAGGTGCACAAATAAAATACAGGCGATCGATAGAGTATTAACTGTATGCCGTTAACAAAAGTTGATTCGAAAAAGATGCAGACGTATATGAAAAGTTGGACAAAAATTTCAGACTCCAAAAAATCAATCAGTTATCCAGGAGTCCTATTGAGAAATAAACTAATTACGGTCTTAACCAATTTCCTTTAGAAATAAGTATAAGGCGTTCATCTAACGCTCAAGACCACCCGCCAGCAGCAACATGATAAAATCCATCTAATATTATTTATCTTCTATCATTAAAAAATAGAGGAGGTTACATCGACTTTTAACTTTTTAGCTCTCTAACGACAGTTTCTTCATTTATATACCGATATAATACAATATATAATCTGCCATAACATTCCTTTTGTTATTTCACTTTCGTGATTTTTTAAACTGGGAAAATACCAATCGGTTTTGCTCAATTTTCAAACTTTGACACAACAGCAACAACAACAAAACAACGGTGACGAGTTCAAAAGTACAAGAGGATCAATAGTATATGTCATTTAAAGCAAAACTCTAACAATAACCTGTAACATATCCAAATTCCAAAAGGGAATCAGCATCTGTGCAACAATACTAATCGGGGTAACTTATCACCATACACACACGTGTCCAACTGACAACTGAAGGCAGTGTAAAAGAAATCCGAAACGAACACTTTATCAGTTATATATCGAATATAGATTGTATCAGGCATATTATAGCATATTATATATGTACACCCAAAATCTTGTTATTATTATCGTATAATATATTATTCGATTTGCTATTTCTCAAGACAATCCAAGGTATTTACTGATGCTATACGACTAAGTCAATATTTAAACTTACACGTTATCTACATCTTTATACATATTGATGGTAAAACAATTTCAACTCTTCATTTTCATTTAATAGTGATGTCAAGTTATTCTCACTGTTGTAATTTGTACATTGAACATGTATACAATCATCGTCCAAGAATTGTAATGTAAGGAATTGTTTTGTTATTGAATAACAAAGAAAGTTTATGTTAGATTATTATTACTATTATTATGTATAGCATCCGTCGACTGTATACTAAAAACAAAATACAAGTAGTGTCAAAGTCCCTTCTTTAAGTGACGATCATTCATTTTTTTGGAGTCTAATAACTCTCAATCTAACTTGGAACGGAGAGAGAAAGAATATGAACTGTTTTTTTTTTGAGTTTATGAATCACATTTTCGTAGTCGAAAGTTGTAACTAAAACGTATTTAATAATAATATATAAACACAAAGTATACTCGTCAGAATAAATGACGAATTTTGTTATTATCAGTATATTTTTTAAAACGGCGTAAACTATTTTTTCATTACTACGATTGATTTTTCGTGCTTATACGGCGTTGTAGTGATACATTATACTACCGATAAGTAAAATAATAAGTAACAATAGATAATTACAGTTTACATATAAAAGTGTACAAAAGAGGCAATGCAAAAATAGAAATCAAATACAAATACAAGAAGAACATTGTAACTGAAGCAATCATTTTAAGTTTAAAATAATATATAATACTCAACGAAAGTATAACAATATTTAAAAATGCAAGATATACAACCGGAAGCAGTCACACCTGATCGTTTGGTCGAGATTTTGTTGTGTGGACAGTGTCAATCTAATCGAACAATCAATGATCTTGGACAATCACATGAAGATGATTTGCAACATTCAAGTCGAATAGAAAAGGACAGTGGAACTTCTACACAAGAAGTTGTTATTCTAGACTGCCAAAATCCAGGTATTGTGCCTTATTATTACATATCATATATAAATATACTACAATGGCATTTTACTATCAACCATGAAGCATGCATAATTAAATAGCAAAATTTCACATTTCTCCCATGATTGGGAGAAATGAAAGTTATTTTACGCTTTGACCTTTAACTCCACCTAAATTGTGGGTACACAAGGGAACGGAGGTCAAAAATTCGAGTTGGACAGGGTCCGTCTACTGATGACTTTTATAAAGAATAATTTATTACCTTCTTTGAATAGCTAATTCCATATGAAATAGTTTTATTGTTCGATGGTTATTTTCTTTAACAGGGTTGTAGGTGTGTATTATGTAGTATACATATACATATATACATAAGCATAGTTTACATGTAAACTATACTCATGTTATAACCCTTTAAATTAGAGTTGAAAGTGATACAAGAAATGCTTTCTCCTCTTCTACGCTTAAGATATTCAACTGAATAAATGAACCAAAAAGTACACTGGTGAGTACTTTTTGGTACATAACAAGAGGTACCGAAACTAAATTTTTTTAAATTATTCTTTCATTTTGTAGCCGAATTTGCGGAATGCCATATTCGTAATTCGATAAACGTTTTCTTCCCATCAATCATGGTCCGTAGGATTCAAGCTGGTAAGTTGGAATATTCTCCAATGAGAATGCCGAATAATAAATAACAATTGTAATAATATGATTTGTACGTTACTACTATGCTCTGTACGTTTGCATGGTATAAATATGAAAAGGAACGGATTTGTCAAATTAATCTCAAGTTGTTTGATAGAAAGGTTGCAACATGAAAATGAATTCTTATTTCTTTGTAAATTTACTATAGGGCGAAATATGCCAGGCGCATTTCTAAAGGTGAGTTTTACTATCGAAATCCTTCTTCAATTTTTATCGTAGAGCATGTTTGATTGAGGTGTGTATTATTATATTTGTCCCATATTATCAACCGATTCCTATCTGTTTTACTCCTTTGTAGCTGAAAGAACTCATGACAAAGGTTCCAAGTGATCGAATGACCTTTGTCGTTTATGACTCATATTCACCACCGACTGACAATGAAACCGGACCTGAAATGTCGGACTTGGTGTCTCTAGTTGCCAAAAAATTAGCTCAAAATGGTTGCAGAGTTGCCGTATTACACGGTAATATATTATGTTCATTGTATATTTTCTCCTAATGTTTGTCATTGTATAACGTTATGTTTTAAAGTTTTCACTCATGAACATTCGAGTTAGCTTAACCGCTATAGTATTCAAACTCAAAGATAATAGTGAAATTATTGAGGATGATGATTAAGTAAAGCAGTAGAACTAGTTTGGTGGTAATAGAAAGTAGTTTTTAGTTTTTAGGACGTGGATTTAAGGAGTGAAAATTAATAGTATAACACGTGTATTACTCGTTAAATGAATGCATCATCTGTTTAAACTGTCGACTGCTTTTGTTTTTCTCCCTTTTCATAATATCTGCAAAACAGGAGGTCTGCTAGAATTCAAAGAATTGTTCCCCGAATGGATCGAGTGGGTTGAAGCAAAAAAAGGTCATAGTTCCATTTCTTCAGAAGACAGTTGCGCGGGTTCGCCTTCGCCTCAAGTCCCACTTTCTGAAGTTCCTCTACTGGGTCTTGGATCCTTAGCAGCCCTTCGAATCAAGGATGATACAGACTCAACTTGTGACTCGACTGATGATGTAAGTTTTAAGAAATTATGTATATAAAGTAATACAGTTGTAATTGTAATAGTAGACAAAAGAATGATATAAAGATATCTTCTGAATCGCATTAATATGCTTTGTCATAATGTGTATAATATATGCATTTTCACTCTGCGATTTAAAATATGCATGTATAATTATCTATATATTTAGAATAATCATCTTTCTTCAATATGCCATCATTACTCATTATCATCTTTTCATTCATCTTTTATGTATAGGCTTTTTGTTCATTTCCGTTTCAGGAAAATAAATTTCGTTTCCTCTTAAATACTATTCATTCATATCCAATAACTAGCATATCTGACAATGAACTCTAATATATAATTCTCGAATTTGAATTGTTTTTCCTTGTCCTTGTCTCAATATTGCATAGTGTAGGGTGCATTGTTTGTATGTATGTATGGTATTTATTATTATTAATTCTATTGTCGATGACTCATATCTTTCTACTCCTCATTTCAGAATATTTGAAATAATGTTACGCATTCAAATACATAATATATTATACCCAAGTCTATGTTACATTTCCGTTTCCCGAACAAGTTTCTTATGTTGTATGTCGCCAAATTATTATTATGACTAATATTGCTTGTATACATACTACATACTTGTACAAGGAGAAATCCTTATATGCATAGCATAATATTATTGTCAACATTTTACTAGGTATAAAACTTTAAATCTGTTAGTGTTTTGGCTAATCGAGTTTTTAATTTTACATTGTATTATCGAACTATTTTTGAAGCTAGCTTTATGAACCATAAAAATAACATTATGAAGGTAATAAATTAGTAAGCTCGTTCTACTGTATAGGAAATAGGAAGAGGTATCAAAAAATATTGTCGCATTTTTCATACAATATTTATTACAACTCTTTTGCCGACGAGTGACGAATTACGTAGGGAATGGGTTAGTAAAAATGAAACCGTCGGCTTTTACTTTGCTCGAGGTTTTTATGTGTAATTGTTTTTGTATGCAAGGGAAGTAGCAATGCATATTGATACAAATTACAGTTACGCCTCCAAGAGAGAAGGAAGTGAAAACGATACTGTAATATATTATTTGAATAAATATAAGCCGAGATTTCCGATAGTTTAAAAAAAGCAACATAATTATTATGAACGAATGTGGGTTGATGGTGGAACTCTTTTGTTTTGTCATTTAATAAAGTTGTTATACAATCAGTCGTTTTTCATTAAAGCAAAGGGGTGAAGTAATGGATCGTTTTATGAATATGCATAATATCTCTACTACTAATCAATTAACAAAAAAGATTCCAAGCAGGAAAATAACTCTTTTACCCGAAATTAAGAACACTGGTTTAAAAAAAACCCCAACATTAAATCTTACGATCACTGTAAAAATTCGAGTTTACAGTTTCTCGTCAAACTAAATTCCTTTTCATGTTGTGAGTATAAATAAATCATGTACACACAATTGAAGTATTTGCTTTTTTCTTTTTTTTTGGTTCGGTTTAAAAATTCGTGGAAAGATTTTGATATGCATGTTTGAGTTTGACGCTGCAAGCAAATTTTGAGCTATTTTAAGATATTTTAAACAATAAAAATTGACCAATACAATACATTATGTGAAATATGATTCCACATTTGACTTTAAAATCATGTTCTTCTAGGCTTTTCCAGTCGAAATCATTCCCAACTTGTTTCTGGGGAATGCTGCCACATCGTCAGATGAAGCAGCACTGGCCCGGCATAACATCAAACATATTCTCAACGTCACTGCAAATTTGCCAAATGTAAGTAAAAAACATTTAGATTCCAAGAATTCTCCATGTAGTACCGTTTTATAAATGACGATAATTGCAGGTCCAGATGCGTATGCAAATGCAACCTTTTATCAAATTGATTGTGAGGAAATATAAAGGTTGATGTTGATGCATTTAATGTCTACGTTTTTTGTGTTTCGTTCCAGCTCTTTGAAAAATCAATCCGATATATGCAGCTTCCAGTTAGCGACCACTGGAGCCAGTCCATGTTTCCTTATTTTCCGTCAGCCTTGCAATTTATTGGTGAGTAAAAGAATAGTATTTTGCTGTGTGTTTAAACCGATACTTACGTATTTTGAAGGCAATCGTAGATACTTTAAGTTTTCATAAATGGACGCTATATACATGCACACTTGAGTACACATTTTGCCGATAAATAAAATAGCTAGCACAATTCATCTAGGTATATATCTGTGCCTAAGTATGTAGATAGACTACAAATTATTTAAAGTCTGAAAATGAAGTTCTGTGTTCATTATCTGGCTTGACTTGATCTCGCACATACTGATTTAAAGGGTTTATGTTCTCTGTATTACACATGCTATTGCGCAATATCCACTGTAAAACTACTTAATTTTTGCTGTAAATTTAATGTTTACCTGTTGTACTTGACTAAAAAATTATGCCTGCTGCATTTACACAAACTCGACAAAAAATATGTATAATAATATATGGAGTTTAGGTATTATAGGTTTTAGGTATGTGTTATATATTATAAAATCCTTTATCAAAAGTGGAATTGCAGAATACATATTATTATTCTATGAGTATTCCATGTCATAGAACACTCATAGAATATGCCCTAATGTATGCCATTTTATTCTAGCATGTATTATCAGAACAGAATTTATTATTAGTCTAACAATAAACCGTTGGATTATATCGGATGATATAGCGAGGGCATTTGGAAAATTAGCGAGATAAATTTGTCATTAAGTTGAGTGCAAATTAGTTCACGTGGTTTTCCTTCTCTTGTATATTTAAATAGAAGGGCAAGGCTATCATTCATGATATTAGTGAGATGTACGAGTGATCCGGTACAACAGCATTAAATATACTTTCCATTCCATTCATAGGGTAGTCGTTTAAAAATAATTCAATGAATGTGGTGAATTTGTATGGGAATATTAAATATTTTACCTAAAGTGAATAATATGTGCATATGTTATAGCATAGTTCTGTGTTTTAATAACTATGATACACATCATAGTCCTAGGTCCTATGTACGTGTATAATATGTAAGTACATTTGCACTTTCTCTACCCACACGACAATCAGTCATTCATTAATTCATTAATAATTATTATTTTGCTATAAACTTGGGTATAGGTAGACACAAGCACACATCACCCATGCTTTATGTAGGAGTATAATTGATAATATCACCGATATTATTATCCTTTGATGTTATGTTATATTTTATGTACCTACTTTGTTTGTACATACTGTATCGTCATCGTACTGGATAAATAGATGATATGTGTATAGTGGTACACACAAAGAAAAACACGTTGTATTTGTACTCATAATTGAGTTATCGATTAATTGAATTACCTATGTATTGAGAGTCCTTGTTCTCCCTCTCAAAGTCTCTCCGACTCTTCCCTTTACAATATACAATTTACAATTCAATTAAACATTCACGGTTCCATTGAATCTCAACCTATTAGTTGCCATTATGTAGTAAACTCTTGGGATCTACCGATTCTAAGTCATCCAACACAAAGTTTACTGCTGCTCCTCTTGATATTGCTACAATTTACAAATTAGAGGGTGAAATGAACTTTCAATGGAAATTATCCCGTCCTCTAGACTGCCCTTCACATAAAATGCCGTCTTGTGTTTCTCTTTTTCTGGATTTGGATTTTTCTGTTGTCAAAGTTGGACGTGTGTTCATCCTTCTATTTTGGTAATCCCCTGGGACACAAAACAGCAAGTTAAAAATACTTGCTGTTTTGAGTCTACTTCAGTTTCAACTTTAACTAATGGCCTCCAAACACTAAACACTTTCAACTTAGAGCTTTCAACGAGTGTTTATATGCGTACAGTATTGGTAGAAGAGGGATTTATCTACAGTCGTTTTTTCAACTGGAAGGTTAGAGATCATGACATAGTTGTTATAATTACATAGATTTTTGATAAAAAAACAAGTCGAAGACAGAGTATTACGGGTAGGTATACATGAAATATTGTCGATACAGTAAGCATTTAGGTGCACGAACTTGGTTGCAGGTCGCAGTGGATAGAAACGAGCAATTGATAGGTAATAGAAAATATAAGGACGCTGGATGGTTGATGATGACGTTAAAGAAAACAGAAAGAATTTGTCTCCAGTCTAAAAATTAAAAATTCATGTATGAGTAATGAGTAACATAATGTAGTTCATACAAAAGTTTATTTTTGTGTACGAAATCTGAACTTTGCTTATTGTTTATAAAATGGTGTGGCATGGCATGATAAGGCAAATTAAGTATTATTATGATGGAAGGAGATCAGTTTACCGTTTTTGCATTTATCTTTGCCTTGAAATAATGAAATGTATCATGTTAAAATATGTACACAATACAATACAAACGGATAGATGGCTGCAAGAAACTTGCAGGACTAAATTATTATTAGCATTATACAGGGATGCTAATTTAAACCTTGTAAATTATTGTTAAACAGTCAATTGAACTGACATTATGTACATATTCCATAGCCCATGCATACTTGAGTGTACAAAGGATGTTTTTAATATAATTTAATGAGTTCTGCTAACTGGTGACTCTGACGGTGCTAGGCTCACACCACATCACAGAGCGTAGTTAATACTCAGTGTAGTCATAATTAACTAGTCAAATTCACAGTTGAGCTTACACACTACTATCAACATGAGCTATAGTTTGTAGTTGTAAAATAAAATAACACACGGAACATAATAAGAGCTTTTTTATGTGTCTCCTCTCGTAACTTTATATCTAAATGTATATATATAAGGAATATGTATACCATGATGTATTAAATGTTAATGTTGTGGAGGCTGTTTCATACTTCCAGACTTCCAGATATGATTTAGTAAGGAATGTACTTTAGTGAGCTATACATAAGATACGTAATTATATCATAGTAAATTATAATTGTGATGTCGGCCGTGATGATATACGATGTCATCAATATAATACTATTTAAAAATAACAGCATCGAAGCTTCGAGGATGTTTAAAAAACATAATATTAAATATCCCCAACTTTTAGACCAGCACAGTGTTCAGACTGCACTGGATTTTAGCTATAGTGAATTTAGTGAATGCTCAAGGCTTTATTGTGCTGGTCTATTTTTAGACAAAAGTTTAGTCGTTGTTGTCGAATAGAGTTCACCTTCACTTTTTTCTTTAATCATTTTTGTTTTTAAAAAAATAGACGATTAGAATCCATATCCACCGAATAAAACCTGTAAGCATTCTTTATGAATTCTTTGGTCTTTCAAATTATGCTTGCACTAAATTTTGGGCTGTCTTTGGAAAATTACACGATCTCATTCGAAATTAAAAACTCAATCTAAATTGGAATCTTGGTAACTTTTGAGCTGGGACACCTTTTCTAACGACAAACAATTATGTAGTATGCCTGTTGTCTGTGGTCCAAAAAGTCAATTATCAATTTGCGAAGAAATCATATCTGTCAGCGTATTTCAGTGAGCGCCTAAAAAGCATGACATTTGATATAGTTAATATGTAAAAGCTGGTATTCTGGGAAACATGTGTATACACGAGCCGAATATATACACAGTTAGATGCCCGATGTCGACTCACAGACCATTGTCAGTACAATGCTTTTGTATGTGGGTAGGAGACTCGTGTTTCCTATATTATGTAGTCCAAAAAAATGAAATTATTCAACTAAATTCTACATATATACTCTGCTTAGATTGATAGGTAGATGGATTCCTAATCTGCTTTGTGTCTTCCGTTTATTTCACGTGTATGGAGCAAAAAGTTTAATTTTCGTTAGTGGTACACATGAACTATTATGATGTATTCCATAGTATGGGTTTTCTGGGTTCATTTGTACCGAGGCTATTTAGCAAATAAAACAGCAGCAGGTTGCATTTAATTCAAATGGGAGTTTGTTGGATGGGTTGTGGATGAAAAGACGGCCTTTCTCTTTTCTACCCACGCTTTTCCTTTCCACTTTCAACTTTCTCTTTTATTTCTTTTTTACTTCATCATCATCTACTTGCTCCTTCGTCTTTGTACAATAGAAATGCACAATAATAATTAATGGGTATTTATGCTCGTGTTCTAGTCCTTTTACTTTTCATATCATGGATATTGTATTTTTAGCAATTACTTGCTATGTTCCAGGTAGTCTACTCGATTTCGATAATGATAAAATGTAAAAAATTATTTAGAAGCTACTTAAATACGGTATCTCTCTGTACGGAATGCACTCTTTCGTTTAGTATCACATCTAAAAATAGAAATTGTAATCTTATCTGTAGTGGTAGACATACATGTAGTAGACTACTATGATTGTGAAAGAAGCTAAAAATGTACCTTCATTTTTTATTAAAAATGAACTGCAAAAGGGTATGGAGTTCTTTCTCATTTTTAATACATATGTGGAATGAATAATCTAAAGAATAGAACCATATGTATGATGTATGGAGGAAAAGAGAAAATTACTAAACTGTTGCCAATTGCAGGGATTTCATATAGTATGTTGTAATACTTATGTGTATCTCATTTTTAGAGTGTATTATATGTATATCATATTAAGTACAAATCCATAAAAAACGTTACATATCATGCGTATCTATTCAAGTTTTATGAAGAAGCAAAAAAATTTGTTACATCTGTAGCTTCGTTCCATTGAAAGAGTCGGCCGTAAATAAATCCGCGTCTATAGGGAACTCCAATTTTACCCAAATAAGTTGTTTTCGATCGGGAGAGTGTGACAAAATACATATGCTACATTTCTTCATGTTATATTTCTGTAGATTACAGAGTATGAGAGGTTTATTATATGAACACAAAAGTCACACGACACACGACATATTATTGAATTACGCAGAAATTCAATTTTAGTCAGTTCCTCATAATGAATACACTTGTATGTATGTCAGTTGAAACGAAATGAATAGCATGATAACGATATGTATGTGTTTATTATAGAACATAGTTTGAATGGGATAATAACATTCTTCACTGTTCTACTCCATTACTTGTATATTCCGCCTCTCATATTTATGTCTATCACAAACCGTATTATTACGTACAGGGAAAAGTCTGTCTACTACTTATGAATAGATGAATGAACGAATGAATGAATGTGTGAATGAAAAGGCGGATCAATGAAGGAGGGAAGGGTGGAAAAAAGGGAGAGCACGTTATTAGATTTGATTCGCATGAAAGTATGATGTATTTTACTATGTACATGTATTATTGTAGACATTATGTGGGACATTTCTGTATCTCATGTGTGGGGCTGTGCCATAATATGATGTATGTAAATATCTGCACTGTATAAGAATCTCATGAGTTTTGTCGTGTTTAATTTCCTCCATTCAACAAGCTGTTGCTGCTATGTATATCCTATCGTTGTTTTCATACCATGTCCTGCGAAATTGTTAGTGATTGTATTATTCAACAGTAAACAGAAGCGGTAGGAGGTTGAGTTGACGCAGGCAGGCACAAAGGAAATGAGTGAAGGAACTGCGTAGAAATACCTACGTACCTACCTACCTACGGTATGTGCTGGTTAAAATATAAACATCAACAGAGTTTATGTTTAGACTGGAGACCTTTTATCCCCCCGTGACATCTCTTTCTATTATGAACAATATGTAATACTGTACTGCCATGATGAGCGTTTGTTTGTTTGGTGTTTGATAGTTTCCATTGCTGTCTCTTTCTTGTAGCTAGTTTTGCATCTGAAGTTCATTCTTTATTATTATGGTGGTGTAATGATGTCTTGATGGTTCGTTAACCGTAATAAGCATATGTATGCAAACAAACATTGAAAGCAGCATCAAAATGAGCAAGTCTTATTAAAAATTTACAACTACAATACAAGATGATACTGCATATGGTGTATTGCAGAAAAGTCTGGTATATTTTTGAGGCAGTCAATTTTCATGCAATATGAAAAGTGGTAGGAATAGTTGATGATGTCGAGAGATTTTTCTCATCAGCCTTATATTATTAATGTCGTCTTATAGTGGTGGTAGTAGTAGTAGTATTTCTGCGTATTTCGTTGAACTCGAACTCTTGTAAGCCTTTATTTTCAAAGGTCAGCTAGCACACTGTAGATACTCTCCCTTTTTATTTAAATGATGGCTCAAATTTAACTTTCTCCATGCTAATAGATGGCGAAAGAAAAACTTAAGGCAGTATTTAAATAAAAACAGAGAGTGGTTATACATAGGCAAATTCATTTATACGTTTGCTAATTTGGAACAAGCATTAAAGATTGAAGTTTATGCCACTTATGGTCTGTGTGTAAGGCCCATGTTCCAAATTGGACGGATGAAATAATTTTACAGTGTGCTTTGTATTATGTATGTATTACGGCTACATGTACGCAATCCACATCCATATTATTATCCTTACATACTTCCTTCATAAACAATCTTCCCTTGAGGGAGGTTAAGTGGGAGAAAGTAAAATGTAAAGCAAGTATGTAGTAGGCAAGAATGTCCAAGAAAGAGTCAGTGCCAGTGACATGTGATATGAACGTTGATGATTAAAAATGTATATGTGCATAGAAAGGTAGATAGTGAATAACTTTGCTGTAAGTAAAACATGGTTTAGAAACCTGGTATAGAATAATTTTGTTGTTGGTGTTGTTGTAGATTTTCTATCCTTGTAGTGGTGGGTTTGACGATGAGAGAAAATGGAAACGAAATTGTAAAAGGTTAATTTTAGTTTTATATTTAAGTGCGGTGATGTAAAGGACGAAGATAACAGCGTACAAAAATAAAATGTAGGCAGTATAGCAAGGAACCACTTGTTTGGCTTAAAAATTATGTAAAAAGTAACAAGCAATTAATTTCATTAATTCCGCTTGCTCCTTTGAACAACAAAATACGACAATACAACAGAAGTACTTACATACTACATAATAAATGTAATATTGTATAGGTGTATATATACTGTAAGTACATACGCTTATACCATGTATAAACCAATCGAGCTTGAGCTAGTGTAATTGTATAGTTTTTGTGGAAGAGAGTGAGAAACCGGGTAACAGTTTGTACTCCCACGTACTTTCACTATATGTCCATGACCGTTACTTAACATAAACTGAGTAAGTGCTCCGGCAGAACGCTTAGCATAACCAAGCCAACACTAATCAAACAGAGAAAGTGAGTGAAAGCACGAATATTAGGTTATGTCGTTGTTATGCACTTGGGTGTCTTGCTTTGTCTTGCCTGGTTCCTGAATGTGTGACAAATATAGATTTTTTCTATGGAGGTTTGTGGTTTGTTCTACAGACAATTATATCACTGTATGTTGTATACGAATACAATACATATTATGGAATACATCGATGAAAAGTTGTTTGTTATGAAGAAAATTGCTATTTCAATTTCAAAGCCTTTGAAGTGTCCCAACTCTATTACATTCTGCACTATCCACCTTTATTAAAATCATCGACAACAAAGAGAAAAACATGTTCCACAGTTGTAATACATAGGTTAATAGTTAATATTCGACTGCTACTTTATAGAATTTTCTTGAAAAGTTTGACTGTATACATAAATAAACCGCTTTTAAAAAAACGGAAAAATTTTCCTTGTAGTTAGTTCATTCATAACTCATAAGGACTTTAGTGTTCGTTTCAAAAAATATAAAGCGACTTCGACATGATTTCGGGTCAAAGTCATATTTAACTCCCATTACACATGCGAGTACTTAATACTTAGGTAGTTTCACATGTTAAAGATTGACCTCTTATTTGTGCCAATGTGTGCTATGTTGACAGTTGGTATAATTCTACATGCATAAAGAGAAAAATAAAAGGAGAAAACAGTAAAAAGGCGATGAAACATTACTATCATAATGTTTTTTAGACTACTCGTGCATAAAATTCTGATTCGACGCAAGCACACTGCATGTACCAATTGAAAGAGTGGAACAATATAGTAGTTTTCCAAGAGTCTGCCATTGAAATGTAAATACAATATACAATAATACGATAGGAATGAGAACAAAAGTTTTGAATATTGTATACAATATGCATATCGTAATAATAAAACCCCGTTTGTTTACTCGGTTGGGTTTTTACTTGCCATATTACAATGCATTATGTTATGTTATTTATTCCTTCTTTTATGAAAAGCATCTATTTGCATAATATCTTCTGTCTTGGGAGATGTAATTTCTTATTTTAACTTTTATTCGTCTCTTTGTCCACTGTCGTCCTTGGCTGGGATTGATTTAGTCGTGGGACGGGGGAGTTCTTTTGACATGTATACGAGGAAATGTTGTTGTCACTGTCACTCAAAATATTCCCTGTAACCGGATTATTTGTTATTATACATATCTATTTGTGTGGGTATGTTTGTTTTCTATCCGTTTCTCTTGACTGAAAATGTGAATGGGAGCTGTATAGTCTACGTAGGTACGTAGGCAGGGACACAACAGGAAAGGAAAGCTAATAATACATAATACGAATGATGATGGTGGTGGTTCCACACAGTAAACAGTGGCAAAAAGAGAACACAAGCGAATCAAAATCTTGATGACTCTGTATTTATTATTTCCCTCCTGTCTAATTTGTGGTTGTCCTTGAGGACTTGCAATTATTTTGGTGAGTCATACTCATATGTACATATATATATATATATATATATATATTCTGTGACATGATATGTGTTGTTGATATAAGAGTATTTACACCACGCCACGTTGACGGCGACCACGACAAATTCTCCTTTTCTCTATATAACGTGTACAATAGCAGCCCTAACCCTACAACATTTCTAAATGTAAGGAGTCTCCTTATTTTCCTGAATGGATGAATGAATGAATGAATGAAATGTATGTATACACATGCATGTGTATGGAGAAAGGGAGGGAGCTACTCCTTCTTCTTTCCCAGTAAAAGAGAGAGGGAGAGAGAGCCAACGGGGGAAAACAGCTTTTGGACTGCTTTTACCATTTTCACGGACACGGAATTGCTACCACATTAAGCTCTATACGCATACGTACGGATACGAATAGATACTGTGCATGCATTTAGGTATCTGTATGTAAGTACATATATGAACGACAGCTGGGTCTGATATATCTAGGATTTTCATTTTGTGTGTGGGTTTGAACATAAAAAATGTGGAGAAGAGGTTTGTAGCTAATCGATTGTCGCCCACGCGTTCCGTCTCTCCCTCTCTCCTCGCTTTCTCTTTCTTTCATAGGCAGCCAGTCTCAATAACTCATAGCCCCAGCCATAGTCATAGTCAACGCTGTGCCCTCTCCTCCTTTCTTTTCTGCCTGGTTGGTTGGAATGGATTTGACTGTTGGCTGGCTCGCTGGCTGACTGTCTAGAGCTGGAATTTGGTGAAAGTTGAAGTAAACGTATGCTTACTTATTGAAAAAAGCGTGCAACTTCTCATTCTACTTCAGGCCAAAACAAGCTGACAAGAGATAGAATTTGTCCTCGTTGGGAGGAAATTTTAGAGCTAAGCAACATAGCCCATACATGGGCATACACTGTATGAACGCTGTATGTTTTATCACGTGCAATGTACATTCATGCCAGAAAGAATTCTTGAACGACTATTCTGGTTTATCTATTTTACTATTGATATTATGAATATTATCCATTAAACTCTACGATTTTACGTTTCAAAATGCAAATAATATAATGTATAATTTAATAATGGCGCAATGAATATGTGAGAGAGCAGAAGGTACTCCAATTACCACCTATCGTGGGGATGAAGAAGGAAGAAAATTAATGATGTATATACATTGAACTTCTATGATAATACTCCATGGAAAAAATGCGGAAGCAGGTGAACAGGAGGGGGGAGAAATTATGAGCGAAAAAAAAGTAGCTTACTTCGTACTTAAAAATTGTAAATGGTAAATTTTGTTCAATTTACATTGTACGCTGACGTACAAAAATATCTGTGATACCGTCATCAAAAGGAGGATATTCCTATATACATATTATGGAACTTCAAAGACGGATTTTTATTGTGAATTAAATAGCATTAATAGAGTTTAAAAAAAATAAAATCTGTGTCCAGAGCATGATGTCTCAGACTTTGAAGTTAATACGAGTATATATTTAGTAGTATGTAATGTTCATCCGCATATAATGATAATGGAAATGATAGTAATTACTTTAGTACTTACAAATTAAAGGCTACAGGATGTCGTCTACATGCAGAGTTGAAATGATGCTTTTTATATAAAAAGTACAGGGTTCATTAAAATAGATTTTATTGCGTATCAAAATATTGTATGTTTTCCTAGGAAAAAAGTCTTTCCATCATCGTCATCCACCTCCTCCTCCTCCTCAGCTTTTTTATTCTTGTTTTCACTCGAACTTTCAGCTTCATCTTCATCTTTTCACGCTAAGCAGTACGTATGATGTGTACTTTGTAGTTCGCAAAAATTATATATTAGGATGATGAAGAGGATGACATGCGTCGTTTGTGAAAAGGAACGAGACTATCTCTCTCTCTCTCTCGCTTTCTCTTTCATGAAAGCAAAGTCGTAATAAGAAGATAGGAAAGGAGAAAGCAAACGATACACACATAAATGTATACATAGGTAGTAATATGTACAGCGTGAAGCAAAGGACTAAAAAGGAAAAGGGAAGTGAAAGTAAAGTTGAGACCAAAGAGCGAGAGTTCCTCTTCCCATTACAATTTCTTGGATTTTTCTTTTTCACTCGCTATTTCTCTTTGAGTCGAGTTCGAGTATCAAATAAGTGATAGTACACACATACAAGATTATTCTCTCTCCACTGTATAAGTATGATGTACATACAGCAGAAATGCTTCTGTATCTATCACACGATATGGCTGATGTGAGTCGTTGATATGTATTATGTATTATGGTTGAAAAATCAAAGCCCGTGTGAGGACTCTCTCGCTTATAACTCTCTGTGCCTTTAATGCCGTCTCATCATTACAGGGATTACGTTTTATTATTATGTATTATTATCATTAGGGAAGCTCTGAAAACTCCAATCTGACTTTAGAATTTTGAAATCTTTGAACGATAATATGCTTTCAGTTTTGCAGAATTTTTCAAGATAATTTTTTTTCTCAGGTCTTGCAAGTCTCAAATCAGATTCTATAGGTTTGCAGAATTTTTTTATTATGCATTATACATGATGTATGTATGTAGCTACATATATTGTGATTATGCGGATGATATGCTATGGGTAGTTGAAATTAAATCAAGTTCTCAAATCTCAAAAGTACTGCTTTGGTTCGTTGGGAGCAGCGAGCTAGTTAAGTAGTAAAATATGTAATGATGAAAATGTAGGTATAAATAATAAAGCAACTGTTTGGGGGTACAAGAAAAAACTCAAATAAAGTAACAGCTGTATGCATATTATTGAAACAGGGCTTTTGGAAGGGGAGCAGAGTACGAATAATAAAGTAAAATAATATGTATTGGATTGTATTAAGTATCCTTGCAATATTATAGTATGTTAGTGCATGCATTATTTAAAAGTAAAGTAAGATGGTAGGTAAAAAGTTTCTTGCATTTGCATCGTCTCTTATATTCGTGTTTCTCCCTTACAGTATGTTATTAGTCTACGGGTTGAAGGAAATTACTGGTGGTTCTACATTCTACTTACTTACTCCATGCATGCTATGCTCCACCATTACGACTCTGTATTACCATTGATGTTACTGTTTCAATCTACTATGCTCTATCTATCTATGTATGTATATTATTTGTTGATCGTGCTTTCGCTCTGTCCGTGTGTGAATTTGCAAAAGGGTTGAAGAAGTTGAAGTGAAACGGGAAACGGATTTTGGGCTAAAATGCTCATGCGTTGTGAGAAGAGGAGCAAAAGAGAAGGCAAGAGAGTCAAGATCAAGCGAGGCAACTTTTTGTGAATGCCATTACTATGTATTGTGTGTCTCATGTTTGAAGGGGAACGTGGATGGGGAAGTGAATGTACTTGGGATTCGTGTGCGGGAGAAAGCTGTATTGTATATATGTATGCATCTGTTACCAGCTTTCTCCAATTCATCCCACGCTTTCGGGGACTTTTTATGTACGGGTTATGGTATGGTGTGTGTGTGATTGTGAGTTTTCCCTTCATTTCCCTTGGTTTATCAGTTCGGGGACGACTTTTCGAAGTAACCTTGGGTGTGTGTGTGTGTGTGTGTATATGTGTATGTGGAGGGTATAAATGAGCCATACATAATGCATGTATTATTATGCCTAGCCTATGTGTGGAATAGTATTATTACTATGTACATATTATGTACTTAATACATACGTGTCTGCACTTTACGAATGAATTCATGAGACAGACATGAATGCACACTATGTTATATATAGTATACACAATACACACATGCGAGGGAATGAGACGGTTAGTGTAACCTGGAATGGATTATAGTTATAGTTACTCCATGTTGTAAGTTTGAAGGTCTAGTTGTTCTTGTTCTTCCATCGCACTTTGTCGTTTCTCCTTCTCTCGCTAAAGTCGGAAACGGAGTTAGAGGGAGTCTCGGGTATATGTAAATACATAGACACGTTGAGGGGTATATCTGTGCTTTCTCCACTTTTAACGCCACGGCATGTGTATCCTGTGTTTACGGTAACGATCAATATGGCTCAATACATGTACGACTGACTCTGGCTGTATCATATCCTATAATATTATCACACTGCTATACGTTTTGTACTATAAAGTTATAGGAAGCAGGAACGAATTTATATTTTCCATGAATGAGACCACGAGCCTTTTCAAGTTTTGTTCCATATCCCCCTCGTTTCCTCTGATTATATTGACTGAATGAAAGATAGACGACTGTATTTGGAGTTGGAGGAGTACGAGAAGGTGGACGAATAATATATTGAATGAATTTGATTGTTTGAATGAAATTGAATCTGGGCCAGAGAAAAGGGATTTCATGTAAATTTAAAAATGTGCCTATATTATGAATGAAAATGAATATGTAGTTCTGAAATTAATACATACAGCGGACTTCATAATATTATGTACCATATTAAAAGTTTATCAAGGACAATAATTCATTTGTTTAAACGAACGTTTAGAGAGCGCATAGTATAGACTAAAAAAGATAGTAGGAAGAATAATATTATCAGGATATTACGAAGTCTTGACTTAACTTGACTAGATATGAATGAATATGGCTTTGAAACGTATCTAGAGTCCATGTGATTGGTTTTTCATGACAAATTATGCTGTATTTTTATTTGTGGTCATGCATGTGGAAATAGCGTGAATTGGATGTCAATCCTCAACGTCTTATATTATTGTTATATATGCTAATTCCTGTGAATTGTTTTAATTTTGGTTTATAGACGAAGGTCGAGGAAAAGAGGAAGGAGTTTTGGTCCACTGTTTGGCTGGTATATCTCGGTCAGTGACGATTACCATGGCGTACCTCATGTTTAAAAGGAATATGAGTCTCAATGAAGCTTACGACGTGGTTCGGGCCAAGAAGTCAAATATATCTCCGAATTTCCATTTTATGGGACAGGTACATGTATAATATTTTATTATGGGTTTGATCTTTATCGTTTAATTTACTCATATTATGTCATGAATTCTGTAACGAAGCAATAACTATGGTATAAGAATTTATACCATAGTTATTGTCACGGTGCATTTGTCTAATATTGTAATTCTTGTGCTCGGTTTATACAGCTCCTTGACTTTGAACGGCAGCTTAATTCATCATTCCTCAGTCCTCCTGCACTTGGGTGCTCCCCAGACTCCGGAATTGAATTCGACCGTTTTGACAGATTGAATTGACGTTAAGATTTTTAAACAGGATAATTAACATAGAAATAAAAAATCATTATCTACTATAATATAATAAAAAATACAGCTATACTTTTTTGACATACTGTGTATAATGTGTAATTATTGTATTAAATATTGTTTATATGACGTGTATATTGGTAAATACATAATATATTACCGAGAGAGTATATATAATATTATATATTAAATAATGAGATGATATGGTGTAACGTAACATAATATTTTATCGTTTCGCTATAAAAATTATGTTATTATTATATGATTGTTATATTCTTACGGTCGATAGGCAGCGTATAAAATTTGGCTACAATCATACTAAGAGTTGACTTGGTACAATCCACCATTTATGCAATATTAGACTAGAAACTATTCTATCCGAATCCAATACGATAATATAATAATATATGTACAATCTAACTTGTACTTACTGAAGTACAGATAATGTACATATTTCCCAGTTTACCCATTGAAGTATCAATGAATAGCATTATACAAACATCCATATAGAATGAATTTAGAGCTTAGACATAACTGATTTGTTTTCTAGTAAAACATAGTTTTAACTTAAATCTTTTATTGTTTCGTTCTGTATTATCTATCTGTCACGCATAATAATGTAATATACTATTATAGAAATACCTACTACCTACAGAGGCATTATGAAGTATCTATTGTTGTTACTTTATACATATATAAATACGTATTCCATAACTTTGTGGTTTAATTTATTACATATTATTTTCTGTAGGTATATTTCAGCTTTAACATTTTTTTATTGTAAAACAAGCAGCAACTGATACAAGACTGATTGTTACATATTACATAGATAAAAGCTTACATGTAGACGATCAAGTAGACTCGACTACATATTTGATACAATACATGCGTACACATTACATTTTCTGGAAGACTTGTGTCTCTTTGTGTTTCTTTGTAATATTATTTTATGTCAAGTTTTACTGAAAATTTCATGAAAATTGAAAATTAGATGTAGTAACCAGTATCAGTTATCATTATTCTTGAGTTACTTGTTAATATACTACTATGTAGTATGTAAACGTCTGTTATTTTATTATTTGTACATTATTATAAATTATTAAACATTAAATTATGGCTATGAAGTTATGATGTAATTTCGTGCGTTCAATGAAAGAATATTCTTTGTTTTACTTTATTTCCTTTATTTTCTTAATTTTTCGGGGGTAAATAAAAACGTCGTGAAGATGTGCTTACCTTGTTGTATTTTTGTTTTTTCTGTATTTGGTTCATTATTTACTTCATTTATTTGGTATTGGTTCCTTATTGTGCATGAATATTTTATTTAGTAGTAAATAAATGTTTTTAGAAAAAATACACCATTAATAGTATTTAGTGTTTATCATAATCTATACGCTTTTACTGACTCCGGGGGGTATAATTTTACTTACACGTTTGAAAAAGTTATACTGGATTATTTCACGAAAAAATAATACTTCGTAGAACTTCTCTAATAGTGAGGTATTTTAGTTTAAATAATATACAAGAATATAATATATGGGAGATAAAAAATAGGGGCATGTTATGCGGGCATTTCAGTCGTGTTTGATGATACTGGAAAAATTATAGTGTAGCATAATATTGTAAAATATTATACTGCAACTAAATCGCAAAAATTAAGCTGGAGATAAATGTAACAAAAAAATTCGGGGATGTGGGTGAACTGAATCTCGCATTGAACAACTATTCATAACAAATGTTTTCAAAGCAACTCAACTCACTTCTCTGACTTCCCCCTGTATGTATTTATATTATTATCAATTATAATGCTCAGTGAGTGAACCTACGCTCCCGGAAAATATTTAGATGTAGGGGATGAATGTACTAAAAAAGTAAGTAAAGAACTAAATCAGCAAAAAAAGAAAGGTTTAGTGAATAATTTAATAATACAGGTATCGACAATTTTTCATGACTGTTTACACGAAAGTAACTGCGATTTATAAATAGGTTTAAATAAAATACAGGTAAAGGGACAACATTAATGGCTAACTTACTTTTAAAGTATATTTCTTTACAAAGAAATGTACCTACATACTTAATATACTGGAGATTAGTCATACGCAAACTTTTAATTATGTTTACTTCTGAAAGTACCTATACAAATAGTACATTGTATGGATATCGCAAATATTGTCCGTACAAAATTGTTCATTTTCTCTTTGCTTTCTCCATATGGAGAAAGCAAAGAGAAAAGCGAACAAATGTTAATGGCTCGACTGTATAATATTGTATGATCATTGTTAATAGGACTCGAAATATTCCGTTTGAATCGGTGTATTTTTGACCTGTTGATGCCGTTCATTAGTCTAGGTATTGAAAAATCGAATCCCTATATGAGCAAGCGAATGAATGTACGACGATCTGTACTTATACGTCATATAAAATATGATGTCAACATCAACACTTAAATCGATAACCGATTTAGACATTGGAACGTATGCAGTTTCTTAAACATAATCTACTTTTACGAATTGTGACGACTGATGAAAAATAAAACTTTTTGACCACTTTTTTGTAGATCGGTAATTGTCTAACTTTGTGGATAGCAAATTCTTCTTATTGTATTACATACAGCCAGTTATAACATAGGTACGAGTAACAATGCGTCTCTAATATTTATTATAGAAAGTAACTTTTTGTACAGCGTAAATGAGTACATTTCAAGTTGAAATTGAAATGTGTATTGTACGTATATCATTATGAATTGTTGTGTTAAAGGTTCGTAAAGGACGTCCCTGTACTGTACTTGAATAAGCTGAAAATCGGATGCACCCACCTTTGAAGTCATCGAATTTTCCTTAGAGAAATTATACAAGTATAATATACTTACTTACTTTCTCTAAGGATTTTTCCATGAAGTTTTCTTTGCGGAACGACGAACGTCCTTTACGAACACTCCTTTATATTATATAAAAATAGAAATGAAACTAAACACATATACATGTATATTTGTTGTTGTTGATTACTTCATAATGATAATAATGTAAGTAGGTATCAACAATCTATGAAAAATTATTAACATTGAATGTCTAAATATTTCAGCGTTGATCGTATAGAGAAACCATTGATTATATAGAGTCTCGGAAAATCAGTAAATATCCAAAAATATAGAGGTTCTGTAATCTCTAATCTGTTTAAATCCTTTTAGGATTTGAGTAAAAGCATGTCAAAGGATAAATAAAGCATTGCTCTCCGTTTTAAACACTTTCAGCTGCTTCACATTACTTTCTCTACCATGGAGGAAGTATTAAAAACGAGGAAAAAAGATTTAAGAATGGGTACACATACTCTCTACTTTCATTGAGATGGTGATCCAAATTTTACTTTCTCCATACTAATAGATGGCGAAAGTAAAATTTGGATCACCATCTGAATAAAAATTGATAGTACATACATAAGTACTTTCATACTGTTTAGTGTGTATCCATTGTATGAATGCAACGTTTGTCTCATTTACTCTTTACTTTCTCCATGTTATATTAGCATAGAAAGCATGGGGAAATGGAACAAATATTATACCTATTGACGGTTCGACAGAGTATGCAAAAATGAATCCAATATTAAATATTACACAACAACAATCGGTCTCATCCTTTTTCTCAAATCCTGAAAGTCGGAATCCGGATTCGGGTTTTGCAGAACCATTCCAATAATAATGTAATTTTCCAAGTTATACCCTGGTTGGTTGACTTTCTCGAAATTAAGTGCGTAATGAAGAAAGTTCGTTTTCAAAAGAGTATTTAATTTTTCGACATAATAGGATATAGCATTATCATTTATTCAAGGCTAAATATGTTAACCGTCAAAAAGTCATCGAGATTCAAGATTAAAACATTTTTCATAAGAATTATTTTATGTACAGTGAATTGTGAAGAGGAAATATCAAATCATAAGCAAAAAATACTCATTAACACGGATCGTCTTTTGGATCTCAAGCATCTACTAATTTAAAAGTTATTTATTATTTATGCCCGATATAACTTCAGGTACAAAGTATACTATATGGAAAATATTATAACGTGTAATCAAATACAAACCATAATACTATATAACCGTAACAATACATAGCAAAGATGATATGTAGTATGTATACATAATAATATATTATATATACTTACATACCTTTGAGTCTCCGTGTTAAACTTGCAAGTATTACTGTTAATAAAAATGCCATTATCTATTGTTATTTTTGACGCCGTCCTGCATACTGAGTATTTCTTGAACTTCATAATGCACACTTGGACCATATATTTCATACATACTATGTAGGTCATGTTCAAGTGCACAGGAAACGTTTTTCCCCGCAAGGACAACATTCTTTAGCATTATGTCATGTCATTCAATTCGATTTCGATTTCTGGTTCTAGTAAGTCTACAAACATTTTCAATTTGTTTCCTTTTTGACAAAAAGAAAACAAGAAAATAATGCGGATGGGAAAAAATGAAGACTCGGCCAGAACAATGCTTTTTTATTATTATTTTTTGTATTTATTTATTGTACGGCTTTATTCATTCACATGAAAATTTATCAAGTTCAATTCCAATAGTAATGATAATATCTATTATTTCTTATTTTTAGTACTTACATATTTTACAGGTCGGAAACAAGAAATAATTGATTTCCACGTACGTTTCTTCGCATAACAGTACTTATCGTATATAATATTATATTAATGTAGTCGTAAATATCTGCATTCGTATTAACCGTTTTTTTTGTCTGCTTCGTTTGAGTAGTTTTTTTAAAGACGTATAATAATAATTGACAGTATTATGTACTTTTTTAATAGTATGTATGTATAGATACAGTAACAGTTTATTAGTATTTATACTTTCATATTTATTCTTTTCAGCATACTATACGAACTAATTATTGTTGATGGACACATACCAACCAAAGAGGCTCAAGTAGTATATATATATATTACAGTAATAATACATATTACACACTAAATATTAAACCTTTTCCCAATATCAATGACAATAACGCGTGTATTATTGTAGAAGCATGTTGTAGACACATGCATCCGATAAATCATCAAATTACGACGTACCAAAATCAGCAATACATAATCATAAATATCGTAGTCCTTGTCTAAGTTTTATACTCAACCTATATAATATACATAGTAGAATATTGAACCAATTATTATTTATGAGTAAAGTGGACATTTGAACATTTTGAACTGTCTTATTATTTTGACTCCTTCATTTTCTATTTTTGCAATAATATACACAATGCAATTAGTCATAAATGTCATTATACCTAATCGTGCATTGCATATTATGTATGTAGGTAAGTGACACACAATTTTTTTTTCTCGTAATGATAAACTTTCTTTCTGTCTCCTTTAACTCCTACTACTATAATACATAGATTACATGAAGAAGGACTTCCTTCATTTCTTTATAATATAAGTTTAATCTAATTGTAAGCCAAAGTCATGTCATGTCATAAGTACCCATAACATATACGTAAGTAAGGTAAGAGTCATTTTATCCATGATCTTAACAATCAACTTGAACATTTTAAATCAATTTATTGAATGAGTTCATGGTTATGGTGTGATTCATCTCAACTTTGATTTCAACAAAGGAGGCTAGTCAACTACTAGATAGAGTCCGGAGAGTGATTCAAAGTTCTGATTGTCTCTGGACTCATCTGTTCACTATGTCTCCGCTGTCAAACTCTTAAAAATATACTCGACCATACATAGCTCAAAGCCCAATATGAAACTATACATGCATACATCATACATAAATAAGTACGACTTCTTACATATTATGTACATAATACACACATATTGCATCATTATACAAAGAAAATATAAGTACAATATATTCATATTATTATAATACGTAATAGTATGTATAGATTCATCACTCAAACTGACAAGATTTTATAACATACAAACACAAAAGGTTTGCATATTATGCATTATATTATTTTATACTATGTTATTTTAAGCTTGTTCTTCTTCACTGTTTCATTTTTTTTAAAAACTTGTCAGTTTCCCTTTTTGTGCATTCAAATCCAGCAGCATAGAGACTAGTCACAAATACCATGGCTCACTTTGAAAATTGTTAGAAATCACAATATAGTTATAATAAAACATTATAGATATTTCCACCCTTTCATTAAACCTTACAGTTAAATATACGTGCTGAGTACTGATGAAACATTCAAGTTTCTTCCTTATATATAAGTATATTATACATACACACAAAATCCTTCTCGTTTAGTAATAATACGTATGTAGATGAAAACATTACCAATCCAAATATTGTTCATTACATTCAAAATATTTAATGAAAGTTAAAACAGGCAATTTCCTACACCTAATCGTTTGTATTGTTAACCGCTGTTGGCTTTTGTTCTACAATACGTAATCCATAACAAATTTATTTAGTGACCAAAAGATTTGTGTGAAACAGAAAGTTGGAAAAATTTTGTGTTTAAATCTCTAATATATCAATCACCATAGTCTGTCTACCTACCTACACAATAATTAACTCTAGTGATGGTAAAACTAAAAGATAACATTATTACTATCATTGGCCTTGTCAGTAAACGTCTTCCATGTATATGTGTGTAAAAAAACTACTTAAAACCAATAATATGTAATAATTTACTAGTTTTTACCTGCTATCTTTGTATTAACGTTCTACAATTCTATCTAGGTATATTTTTCGACGCAGGAAAAAGATTATTCACAGTTCATCCTTTTTTTCATACTAGTGAAAGGCAACGAACTACTGAACGATATAATTATTAAAAGTTTCATAAAAGCGATTATTGTAGGGATTTTGGTAGATCTGACATCTGACCATGCATCTTTTATACACGTTGAACTGGAATTAAATTATATTATATTATTATCATAAAACTTCAACTTGAATTTAGATATTTAGATTTTACAAATTATTACTGTACAACAACATATCATCTACTATAAAAATTAATTTGAAATCGACAACCTAAATAATTTACCTAAAACTTCTAACACCATCCATAATAACTTTAAGTATCCTCTGTACTCTGTACTTCATATATGCATGCACGAATTCATATAATGAACTATTAATTAGCATAATTTTCTCTCATTGTATCGTTAATATATTATGTAATGTGTATTTAGATAAATGATGCCCCAGAAATAACACTAACTAATAAGGATAACTGATTACTCTTACACAAAATTATCTTAAAGATGCATGCTAAATGCAGTTTTCTTGTGTTATACTTATATAATATATACGCTAACAATTGTATTCTTTGATGTATTATTTCTCTCTTCTTTTCTACGTTACTTAATACATATTTTTGTATCTTAAGTTGATACATAGCACGCTTGTATCCACATTAAAAAATGTGACTACATGGGCTTCTTATCAACTTCGTGTGTAATATACATGCATACATATAACAATATTATTTGTATTTGTTACCTCCTATCTCAAAAGTAAATGCAATTCTGTAATGCATTATTTAATTGTTGCATCTAAAGATACTAAATGAGCTTCACGTTTTGTGTATATGTAAAGTACATAATGTTGTGTTTGTCTTCTCTTTAATGCCTGGTTTTCCCAATTATTTATCAATCATTATCATAGCTGAGTTTTCTGGCAATGGTATTTTGATAAAATGCGGTTCGAACAACTTTCCAATACATAATCAATTTAAATTATACCTTAAAAATTACGATTACATGTTGTATTACTTATTCTCATATTTTTCCTTTGATAGCTATACGATATTTCTATACCTATCTAACATAAAAATTTCGAGTTTCATACTTTCGACATTTCACTTTGGAGACTGTCGGACTTAAACCATTAAAAAAAATTGCTTTATTTAGATATTTATAGTATATAAATGGTGATTCGTTTTTTAAAAATGGGTAAGCCCGCATTAAATTAAATTTATTATAATTTTTTTGTTTTTTCCCTTGCCTGCGTTTGGCGAAAATATAAATAGCTATTACAGATAATATAACAATAGTATGTATATACCTATCTATATTTATCTATTAATGACTCTTTGTTAAACAGTGCCTATCGTTTTTTTTATTTGTTCCTTTGCGCAAACTTGTACAGCAATAAAATAGTACTTGTGGTTAAGATTTAATAGTATTCGTGGTTTAAATAAGAGCTTTCGAGTGACGGATAGAAAAATGATAGTGGCAGAACTAATAATATGCAATAATGCTACATTGATAAAACGATTATCGTATAGAGAAATACTTTCCCGAATAGAGACAAAATAACATTAATGATGACATATCAAATAATCAGTAAACGTTTTGCTAATTGTAGCAAATCACATAAATACAAAACAAATACATTTAAACTAAATAAAAAAACAATACTACAGAAATATAATAATATATTTTAAAGAATATTGTTCTTTATAAAGTATATAAGTCGGATATGTACTATAGCTGGCAAGTTAGTTTGTGTTTAACATGCACGCGTATATGATAAAATAAAATAAACCAAACAAAGGTTCCGGTCTGTGTGTCTGCAGTGTCCATTGTAAGCTATAAAGGGATAGTCCCTAAAACGCAGTGTAAAATAGACGGGTATATTTATATAATAGAATATTATATAAATATATTATGTGCCCTGAAAATTTTATGTTGATAGCTTTCTCCGTTTTCAGGTAATTGCTGGACTTGCAAACCACAGACACACACTGGACGATAGTAATAATAATATATAAAAATTATCGAGCATAAAATGTTTATCGTTTGCACCCTTATTTTGCGCTTTCGTTTATAGATTTACTAACAATAACATAAGTAAGACAAGAATTCTCACAGTGTTTTCAAGCAACAACATAAAATTACCGTTTGTCGACAGTAAAATGGTTAAAAGACGATTATTATAATACTAGACAATGTAATCCGTTGATAGAGATTTATATTAGTGCATGCATGAGCTTTTGCTTAAATTATAGAAGGATTCGAATAATCATAATTTGTAATTTGTGGTGTAGTGGACAGTACAACGCATAATCCAAATCTAATACTTGATACAAAAAATAGTTTGAAGTACAAAATGTAACATAACCACTCTATAACAATCTTCAAATTCATAAGACCACCACTATTATTATATATTATACATGTATGTAACAACAACAACAACATAATATTTGCTAAGCGGATTTCACTTCCACGTTTTTTCGCTATTCAGACACAATTTTTATTCGGTGGGGACGAGGACATACATAACTTTTACATGATAATATTACATACTATGAATGATAAAATCTTGAAACACTGCTAGTACTTTTTCTATTTTTGAGGGACTTTGGATGAGAGCTTGAACCTTTAAGGGTTAAAAATAAGGCTGTGGTGTTTTGCGTTTTGAATAACAAGTAGTAATATTATATTCATGTTATTGAATTTTAAAATGTAGATCATAACACAATTATAAAACTGTTTTCCATAACTTTAAATAGTTGTTAATATCCGGTTGAGATAAAAATTGGTTTTTAAAGTACGCTTTTTCAGGTTTAAATTACTTCCCTGTTTAAATATTATTACAGTATTATACATAGCTGTTTACTTTATGTAATAATAAATCGGGTAAATCGGGCTCTATCGTATCATAAAAAAAATATTTAACGCGATTTGTTTAAAAAACGACGGATAGAATGAATAATTATATAATATACTAAAATAATCATTAAAAACCATCATAATATACACATGCTACATAATTAGCATTCATATTTTTTTCTGAAATCTTTAGGACGTAAATAACATCGGCGTAACATCATCATCATCATGACATGTGGTTTCCCCCGGATACTATATTACAAGCATACCAAACCTTCACTTAAGTATTAAATATACCCTTGTAATATACGATATATACATAATTTACTAAAATTTTTACAACAGCAAACAGCAGCAATTGTAGTTTGCACTGTAGTTAATAATCATAAGAACAATAATAATCATTAATTAGTTATTAGTCTATTCATTATCATTATTATTACTATTTTATCCCATGTTTTGTAGTGGCACAATAGTGTTTCACCCATACTCTCCATTACCTATCCTTCCTCACTTTTACATCACTTCTCCCAATACGCGTCTTTGTAAAGTGTAAAACTCAAAATCTACAACTAATTTTTGTTTTTACTTAACTTATTATGCGGAACTGGTTTTAGCTCGATTGAAATACAATTCTAGGTTTTACATACATATTCTCATGTAGTAATACAACATAGTATGTGTACTTTGTGTCAAAAATAGCTACGTCAATATAATCAAATTCATTTTATATACCCAAAGAGCATAGTAATTGTTCAAACAAACAAATATATAACAATAACAAAAAAAAACAACAACAAAAAACCACGTAAGTTACGACTTGTAACATTACAATAAAAATTTTCGTTTAAACTGGATTTAAGCAGTGCTATTTCTTATGGTATGGCGTTTTAAAAAGTAAACAAAAAAAACGATCCCCCTCCCCCCTAAAAAAACATAACTTCCTTTTATCAAGAAAATCCACACGTCTGAAGATGATAAAAATTCAAAACTTTGAGCGGAAATGCGCTCAAGTACATTTTTTTTGATCCTTTCCTCGTTTGTTAGATGCTTTTCGTTTTTGTATCCTTATGTACTAATAATACTAAAATTATTATTGTTAATGAACCTAGTTGACCTCAAGCAAAGTACATAACCTTTTTAGTATCCGCATGAACGGTGATAGCTCTTGCCATCGCTCCAGGCGTCCTATCGTCACTACAACCACTTTGATGACTTCCTTCACCACTATCATGTTCCTTCTCCACCAAGTGATATCTAGCTCTAAATGCGACGAGATGAGCATAATACGCAGGGGCAGGGATACTTACACTTCTGGTACATCTTACATATGTATGACACAGTTGGTACGTCAAACATTGAAGTTCATCCGAATCAAAGTGATTATCATCCCATCTAAAAAGAACATAACAAATATTATTAGGTATTGTTTTCAAAAACAAAGTCTGAAAGTTCAACAGCGATGTATGTAACTCATGAATCAAAGTTCTAACGAAAAAAAAATCGAAAAAAGAAATGTTTGAAAAAAACAAATTACAATCATCATAACATGACGGAATACTTACAGGACATGGTAATGACTTGGTCGACTCGTTCCTTGAATACCTTGATGAGAACACAGGTAAAAATCAAATTCTGTTGGGTGAGTGATTCCAACATCTACAGTAGTTCCGGCGGGTATGTTGCCTGATTTTCCCGACTGTTCTTTTTTATCTGCACAGAAGAGGCGAGTGTGATGACGTTTCTGGACGACAATGAAAGTGATTCCGGGTTTATAGTCTGCTTCCAGTTTGATACAAGCTTCACGAATGGCTATTAACTCATGTTGTAGAACCTAGAATTTATCAAGATAATATCATTACAGAATCACGAATTAAAATAACATAATTTGTAATACACTATGTTGTTCTAAGCTCAAACTTTTAAAATAGAAAGTTCTGTCGCAGTGTACATGGTTCTATAATGAAACGAAATGAAAATTTATTACATACCTGTAAAAACTGTCCTTCTGATACACCATCTCGGTATAGAATAATACGATGTGGTTTGTAGCCGCCAGTACTTTTATAGAACATAATGAGAAGTTCTCGTACCATTGAACTCAATTCTTGGATTATTTCTTGTCTATGTTGTTGAACTCTCACGGTGGCAGAATATCTGGAAGGATGAGCATCCATTGAGCCGACAACAGCGGCTATACTTGGTTTTTTATTATCTCCGGCGGGAGGATGAGTCACGTCCGCCCCCAAAAATACGACGGGCTCGTTAAAGACTTTAGGGCGAATATTCGGTACGAGAATGGAATTGATACCACCCAATTTTACATTAATCTTTAGACAGAGATTTGAAAGCGTTTGTGGAGAGGTTTTGTTTACATTCTTTGCTTGAACACATTGAGTTGCCATCCCGAGAACCGTGTCCCCTACACGCTTTACTTCCGCTAAAATTATTATTAGAAAAAGGTTTAATCATTTAGACAAAATTTTGCAAGTTATTTTCACAAATAGATTTGATGGGTACAGATTTGAAGCATACAAAGCAATTAGTGTAACTTTCAGAAAGACTAATCAATAAATCATTATAATTCAAGTATTATACAATTTTGTCATCACAAAGGTACGGCAGCCTACAGAAATGTGTAACTACACACATAAAATCATTATTCACAAAAGCCAAAAATCTACACTAACCATAAACAGGAGTTTTTCCGGGAAGAACGACGACGACTAGCTGGAGCCCTTGAAATGTAGACTTCAAATACTTGAACATTGGTTCCACTTGATCTGGTCCCGTGGCATATTTACCTATATCATACATGCGCAAATAAACCATCAAACAATTTATATTAAACAGATTTATTAAAAATCAAATCAAATTAATATTTTTTATGTTATCAGAATAATTTTTACTCTATACTACTGTCACCAAATCCATTAAAAGAGCTTAAAGAGGGGAAGAAATAAGTAACTTACAAAAACAAGGTTGTCCTATAATCGGCATGCCTGCATCACTACTGATCTTTTGTAACTGTTGAGTAAACTGTCTTAGCGCATCTTCTCTAACAGTCCTTTGAGGTGCGAAACAAGCAATTGCCCAAACACGGATTTCAACTCCAGTAAAAAATTGTTTTCCTCTCATATCCCATACTCCTTGATTTGGCAAAGCCTGTTGTTTCGTCTGTATTCGAAATTAGATACAAAGATAAAAAACACACATGAAATTTTATAAACACTATCTTCAACTTTCGCCTCCCCATATTATAAAATGTTATGCTTTTTTATTTCTATATGTTGTTGACAGTGTTTAGAATCCGTCAATCTACAGAATAATAATAAGTCTTTTGGTAGATTGACCAGTTTACCTATATATTGGCAGATTCTATACAATGGCAAGAACATAACATCCATTATTATAAATATACAAACCCAAATAGTACAAACTGTTTTTTTTAAAACGCCATTGCTATTATTGATTTAACACTTTTAATAAAATAAAAGGGGCATGCACGACGTTTTAAAACAAACAACCTGTACTGTTACCATTTATATTTTATTTTATAACACATACATATATATATTTTATATTTCATCACAAAGGGGGGAGACAGAGGAATAATTGTATGGCCATGTTACAGTTAGTATCATTGTAATAAAAGCATAATGATTGTCATTAGTATTTTCCCTGTATTATTTATTCATTATGACTTGTGTGACATAGAAAACGGTGATATTTCAAGGATTCTTCGAAAAAAAAGAATAATACTTACATTAAATTATTTTACGTTTGTAAATGGAATTTACCACCTTTGTTTTCTAGTTGATCGATGCTATGTGTAACATGTTATTAATATGTGTGAGAGATTGAAGAAACAACTGGAGTTGATACAAACCAAACTTACTCGACCACCGTATTGCAATTTGGGGGGTGGTAAAACGCGGCCACGAACTTCCATCATAGAATTACTTATGGTGAGTCCAAATTCTAAAAATTTAAATTTAATAATTAATTAATTCAAATATCAAGCATAGTTGAGAATTACCAAATCAAATGCATAACGTAATAAGGTGAAGATGTACTACTGAATTTATTAAGCGTTATTGCTCACCTTGAACATATGGATCATTATTAAAGTCAGCTTTGTGCACTAAATTATTGATTTCTCGCTCACGGTCTGGAGCAGAACGAGCAGTTGCTTTAATCATAGTAGACGTTTGCATGTCAGTTAATTTTTTGATACACCGCTGACCTGCCACTATATTGCAAACCTAAACCAAAAATCAACAATCAATTACTTAATTTCCGTTTGTTCTGGATTATAATGTATAGTGATTGACATTCAAAATTAAAATGAATACACAGCAATTGAATGATCAAAAAATTGTGCATCATGCCGGATTTTTTTTTCATTTTTATTACTCAAAACAAAATCAAACTTACTTCTAGAGGTAAGTAAGTATGCTTGTGCTCTTGGCCCACTTGCAGACATGGTAAATTTGGATAACGAAGTTTCATCTTGTACTTGTCGAGGAAATACTTGGCCACTGTACACTCCACTGTCTGTCCATTCTCCAACTGGAGAGGGAAGCTCTGCATTTGAGCTGGACGTCTCGTTACATTACAAACACGGTACTTTCTTTTCATGTTTCCACAATGAGTGATTTCAATTTTAAGCCCTTTGATCTCTTTAGTGAACTTGACACGATGAGAGTCGGCTAGAGGCTTACGTTGATCATTAATGTCACGAATGTCAAGAACTTCACACATAAATTCTATTACTGGTTGTGCTTTGTAAAATGCCGTTGCGGAAACTATAAAAAAAATGGCAAACATATAGTCGGTTAGTTAATAATATAAGTTTGAAAAAATTAAAAATTATTACAACTAACAACTACTATTATTGCTCACTTATTAATGGCAATATTTTCGCCAAAGTACACATTAATATTATCATACTTTAAAAACGTCAGATAACACGGTGACAACAATATAGAAAAGTTAAAATAACGTTCATAAAACATATAAATACTACAGATATTCGTACCATCAATATTGAGCATCATTTTCCACTGAGATGGACGGACACTCTGATGGAAACCAAACCAGACTTCACGTCCTCCTCCAAGAGGATGATAATAGCCATCGGGACTTGAAAAGAAACTTCGACCTACTGGCGTGTACGTCATTGAAGGTAAATGCCGCATGACAACATCCAAGGCCTAGAATAAAATATGTTTTATAATATGCTCATTATGATTCAAATTAATTTATACTTTGATATATTTTTTTTGTAAAATACAATTCTATAATAGTAGGTGGGTAATCACACGAGAAATGTGATACAAATGTGATTTCTTTCAGAAAGACTAATCAATAAATCATTATAATTCAAGTTATAAAATATTGCTCATCATCAAGAAATAAAATCGATCCAAACATTTACATATAGAAAGGAGGAAGAGAAATCGTAGAATATTATATTTTCTTATATTATAAAGCACGCACTAGTAAGTATTATGAAACACCATGATGTGTTACATAATGTTTACTAGTACGTGCTTTACTCGTGCAAAATCAAGAGGTAAGAAAAAACAAGAAAGTATACTCACTTGAATTGCATCATAAGGAATAGTCCTAGAGCGTCCCTCTAAAGCTTCTTCAAGTGCATACAAAGAAACTCTGGCAACCCATTTTATCTGAACACGGAATACTCGGTCTTTCCCTTCACCTGGCAGTGTAACCTATAATTTTAAAAAACCATTATATAGTAGTTATTTATCATTGACATGATATATTTTTACCTCATAATAAACACATGTTGTTTAATACACCATGTGGAAAAATGTATGAAACCTATAAAGAATGTATTTTTTAATACACGGGTAAAAACTATGACTCACTTCGAGATCAACTCTATCATTTCCAATAGGGAGTGGATCCCTTGTATACAAATTCGAGCGTCCATCAAATACAGGTTTGAGCGTCCCAAAAATTTTACTATAGGCATGAACCATGGTCTCTATAATCTCCCGATTGACTTTCCTGTTTAATTGGGTTGAAATTAAATATGAAAAAAATAAAACTATTGAAGTTTCAATAAGTGGTATAAGTAATTCAAAAAGAAAATTAAATTTTCTTCTTCCTGTTAAAATTTTTTCTCTAATTTTATTTAATGCATATAGTAAAACACTAATTACTTCTTTTTTTAATGAACAAATAATTTTATAAAATAAATATTTTTTCTAATACCTGCAAATCCATTTATAAAAAAAACAATTAGGTTTCATTATATCTTTTAAATCTTTAAAAACTAATTCATATA